>SDVV010011292.1:0-15898 GCA_016164225.1 Gammarus roeselii | reverse complement strand
TATATACATTATACTTTACACCTTAATCTAATATATAGTTTTATATATAGGCAGCGCCTTTCAAATAACAGAGCACATTTGAGCGTCATAGAACCTAATAAATCATTGCTCCTGTCGATTTGCTATGAGTTAGAAGGCCATGCAATCATCTGATATCTGTTTTAACAATGTAGATATATGCTAGTTAGTGCCACAGGTAAATTTTCATCGTGATTTGGCCTACCGTTTTCCGTGATATTACTTCTTGTGACTGGAGGTTTGTTACTTCATCATAAAATGCTTTTTGAAGTCCCAGTCTACATACTTACAAATCCTATTTTGCTGAATTACGTTTAGTTCAATATATCTATGAGCGCCTTTAATTTTTTATATCAGCAAGACCAACCGGACAATGGTCACCACAATGATTTATCTTCTTCAGTTACAAGCGCAATGACTTCTTCCCTTTGTGTATGGAATTTGTTGTTTATGGTCAGTAACTCGTGCGTAAGGGTGCTAATCAATAAGGTTAGAGATAGTACGGATTGTTGGCGTTTGTGTGATATTTGAAAATTGGTTATGAGCGATCCAGTTTCTATGTTGGCAGCAGAACATGGGTTAGAGAGGGTAGAGAGGTGAGTGCATTGTTTCCTTTGATGTTGGAACTGAAACCAGGTTCCCTTATGTCCCCCGGGTTGTTCAATCTCTACATGGATGGACATGTCAGGGAGATGAACGTGAGTGTATTATGATGAGGCTTGGAGTTGTTTGGAGCAGATCGGCCGGGCAAGCAGTTGAGGTAGTGGGTTAACAGATGATACACCACTGAAAGCAAATTCGGAAAAGTGGTGTTCAGGTGTTCCCTTGTGCCTGAGTTTGATAGAGGTCGTGACAGAAGGAAGCTGCTCGTTGATGTGGTTAAAAGTGAAATAAATAGATGTTCGAGGAATGGCGATGGATGAGGAATCTTCGTCAGCCTAGATGGAGAGTTATTGTGGGAAGTTCAGTGTTTGAAGAACGAGAGCTCTCATGTGGAGAAAGACTGAACCAGTGGAAACTGATGTGAAATCGCTGACGAAGAAAGTGTGTGAAGTGTTGGGAGTACTGAAGAGTGTCATGGAAATGTTGAACATTGGGTACAGGGAACAGAGAGTGTTATATGCGGGGGTAGTTGATCAATTTATGTGTTTCTACCCAGAAATTTTCAACATATATTACACAAACTTGTTATTATTTCAAATCATTGATGTAAAAATATTATTTCCATGTTAAACCCACACTTTTGGTGTTAAACTACCTTTTGAATGACACATTTGTCGTAGATTTACAATTGGTTATAATTTTTCAGCATATTGTAAAATAATTCCATGATCTTTTACTCGTAACTAATTGATAAACATGGCAGCGTATAAAAACGTGGAATATAGTAGTGACATTATTAATAAAATTATGTTGTTTTTCCAACTCGTTTGCATCAGAAATTACGCCCAACTATATATCAACGTGAACTGAGCTAAACCAATCAAACAAATGTAAAAAACAGCCAGACTATGCATCCAAACGTAAATCAATTATGCTCTGTAAACTAAATGTAAATTTGGTGATATAATTTGAAATGTCGGGAAGTCAAACATTTATTTTCGGTTGGATGACGCTATGAAAAGAATGTAGAATAAATAGAAAAATATAAATTTCAAAAAGTTTACTTTATGAAACAGCGGAGTACGTTATTTTCAGACGGAACTCGAAAAGAGAAATAACTTCAAGCAGAGAGACCAAAACAAAACTGACGAATCCCGCCGAGTACAATGTTCGAAGACATGTTAGCACACGTTGTTTCGTAGAGTACAATGTTCGAAGACATGTTAGCACACGTTGTTCGGTAGAGTACAATGTTCGAAGACATGTTAGCACACGTCGTTCCGTAGAGTACAATGTTCGGAGACATGTTAGCACTCGTTGTTCGGTAGAGTACAATGTTCGAAGACATGTTAGCACACGTTGTTCGGTAGAGTACAATGTTCGAATACATGTTAGCACCCGTTGTTTCGTCATCTGTTTACAGTTTACGAAACCATCGTCGAGCGTATCAACCGGACCCAGCTGGGTATGAACAATAAAAGTTTACTTCGGCACCATTGTGGGGAAGTGAGTAGAGAGCCTCCCAGGGGGTTTACCTATCCCCGTCGCACAGGGGCTTCTCCCTCTCTTCCAATCGAGCTATGTATATAAATTTAATCTATTATGTATCCATGCAATACAAGTATCTATATTCAATAGTCATTCGAATGTGTCATTTGCCAATCTTCGTTAACAAACAACGGCTTGAATAGTTTTGTGGTTGCATACTCTTACTCAAATTATGTATGCTCGTTGTTATGACAGTGTGCGCTAGAAATGATTCATTACGTTGATACACTTATTATATTGATCATTTGCAACCGAGCAGAAACAAGAAAATTATGAACATCACAATTACTAAAGCAATTTGTCAAGGTGAACAAAAATATATTTCCTCTAACAGGTATTTCACGAATGTATGTTATTGTCTCCGTTATGATGAATAAATTCAGATAGTTAAAATCAGATTTGCATAAATAAAAAGGTAATTAAATATACAAATAGTAAACCTATATACTGTTGACAACACAACAACCAATAAATCAAGATTTGACACTCCAGGACAAATCTCGAATGACACCCTTGCAGTCACGTCTAGGTGTAGCTTGAAACCGTATGGTTTCATGCTACAGTAAAAATGTTCACACTGCGTTTTTAATACTCATCATTTTTATAGCTATCAGGATATAAAAAATTGTATGTCACTCTAGGAGTTTTTTTTTTAGTGCTGAAGCTATTTGCAAGTCATAGACCCACGGTGAACCGAACATTGAAATACCACTGCAAGGAAGACGTCGTCCCATGCATGTCATTCTTGTATCATTTTGCTAGAAGTCACATTATAAATTTGCAGAGGCAGCAATATGAGACAAAACACCTGCTCTGGTGCCTAAATTTGTCTTGGTGGGAGTATGGTACAAAATCGAAACTGAAACGCTGACAACGGTTCCCACTTTGGCTAATCGATTTATCCCTCACCTACAATCCCTCGGCAGATGTTACCTCTGTCCTATCTTATGGTATTTATATCATATCCTTCGTTTCGTTTCTTCTGAATCTTTACCTGAATTTCACGTGCAAATGCACTGTCGTTCGAATAAATATTACTTGTCATTACTTACATTTTTGTTACGCGACCTCTGGCATGTTTAGTTCATTTTTATTTGATATTCCCTATGTCCTAATTACAACATCATAAGCAACGGTTACTGCGGTGATTTCTTATCATTCAGGCTGGTCGTGAAAGAAAATCCCTCGGCAGATGTTACCTCTGGCATATTTTATGGTATTTTTATCATATATACGCACGTGGACGGATGGGGAATGGTAATGATTAGCCAAGGGTGGGAGCAAAGCAAAAGCCCAGCAAATATACCAACAGGTGTGAGCCAATCAGTGAGGCAGCCGATGCAGCGCGTCTCTGACTGGGACGCGCCTAAGAAAGAGATTAAATGAATAACGTGAACATTACCAAATGATTGGTAAAGGTAGGAGCAAGTGGCTCAAACAAGGTGGAGGAATTGGTGGTCTGTTGAGGAAGGAGATTGTACTAGAGATTGAATTAGGAAGTAGTGACATGAGTGAGGAGATACTGGCTGTAAGAATTCAACACAAAAGCTGCGGGAAAACAGAGAGCCTTGTTCTGGTGGTATGGTAGTAGTGTATAACGGTACGAAAATCGCTCTCTAGAGTCACTTTTGGGTGGGGCGGGAGTCAGTTGCGCAATACGTGCAACCTTGAGTCAGACGATGTGGGCGGAGCCTAACGGAAGGAGGGGAGCGGAAGGGGGGACGGAAGGGGGAATGGAGGGTTGGAAGCAGGCTTGCTGCCTAGATTGGTAGTTGTTATATTTTGAACATTTTATTTTTTATTGTATTTTTGGATATTTATTGTATTTACATACGTTTCTCCTTCTTCAGATGGTTGTATAGAGAAACGTTGGTCACTAACTCTTGCTCGTTATATATATTTTTTCGATTCTGGTATGAATAGTGTTATTGCAAGTTTCTGGAGGGGGTGGGGGGTGTAGGGATCCGTTTGGCCAAAAGTTGAATGCGCTTTGGCATATTAGGTGAGTTTGCTCTTAGCTGTTCTTTAACTTATCAGTTATGCCCGGGGGACGTTTGCCATGTTTCAGAGTCTGTATCGTTATATATTTTATGTCTGGATTATAATTCTATATATTTTTTTCTGTACACATGTTTGTTTTCTTATCTAGTTGGGGTATAATTGACCCATTCGGTGGTTGATTGGTGGATTCGTAGCGGTTGGGGTTGGGATATTTTATCTGTTATGTCCATTTATCCCAATATTCACTGTTAATAGGATTAGTGTGGTAAGTATGTTTTATAACTCAATTTGCAGCCTTAGTGTGCGATCAACCCTGTATGGTACCGGACTGAAGGTTGAATTTCAGGCGGCGTTTTGTGGTTTTCCATCTATTTATTTCATATGTATAAAATATCTATAGGAAAAGTATGGCTTATTAGTCTGGTAATTGGTGGGTTGATGTTTGTATTTCGGGTTGATGCAGCAGTTTCGTTACGAAATTCTATCTACCCCATAATGCATTATCCAGGTTTGAGCCAGATATAACGGTGTTCCATTGATGCGGTGTTCCAATAGCGAGATTCGCTGTTTGATATGGATTAATTGTAAGTTATTAAATTGTGTTATGTATACCTAGTAATGATTGGTTGATTTATGTTGGATTTGTATTTTTTTGAATAGTTATCTCATACAGTTATAAGAATTTTTAGGATATTTTAGGTTTGCATCTTCCATATAGCACATTATTTCAGTCATAATTGGTCGGTTATTGCATCATTTGGGTATTTTATATGTATATATATAACATTCTGTTACGATAAAGCCGTGGTTACTTTAGTTAAAGAAAAGTTAATTTAACCCTGTTTTGGACTGAGTCGAGCCTAATTTCATCAGATTTTGTATTTGCTGTAGTGTGTTCGTGTAGAAGTATTCCACACCATTTACTATAGGTTTCAGCGTATGTTGCCCGCATGTCCTGGTATCTTATTCACGTCAGTTGTTTGGTTGGTTACATGTTTTTTTCTCGTTCGTCACGGTTTTTATTGTATGTTTTGTGTATGGTACAGATTTGATCTTCTTGCTTTGTTATAACTCGAGAGTTTTAGTATGTGTCTTTCAGTTATGTATGTTCGCTGTACAGTTTACATCTTCGATGCAAGGTTTTGGGCATTTTATACAATATAGGAATATTAGGATATATTACGTTTGCATCTGCAATGTTGAACATTATTTCAGGTATAATTTAGTTATATGTTGTTTATTTTTAGTGTTTTTTACATCTTCTTACATCCTTGTACAATGTTTGACGTGGTTATTATAGATATAGAAGATACTATTTGTTATAAACTCGGTTTTGCTGTTAGGTTATTGTATGTTTATTATAGGACCATTCTTAAATGTTTAGGATGAGTTAGAGGTGTCCTATAGGCAAAAGCCCGTTGTGTTTATGAATATTTGTGTAAGAAGAACACTTTACTATGCTGGATACCATAGTGTAATACATTTTTAATGTAAATTAGAGCAGCGTAGAACATCTTATTTGGGAATTTTTGTAGTTGTTGTTATTGTTGTTGTATGATTTTTCCATGATAATCATAGGAATGTATGTTTAAGAGGTCTAAGTCCGTACTGCATCTCTGTAGAATTTTCGTCATTGAACATTAGCAAGTGAATAGTGTAACGTTTTAGAAGACGATTTACTGGATGGAGGGGTCATGGTGTAGAGGTGGTTGACACTCTTTGGTGGTCATTTGGAGTTCATCCATGTTCAACGTGAATTATGTAAGTTCTTGTGGACGTTGAGCTCAAGTTCCATGGGTTTGTTAAAGAAGTTATCAGACAAGCTGCTATTCGTTGTAGTGGTTTAGTTAGGTCATCAGTGAACAGATGCCCAGATTTTAATAGCCACACTCTTTGAGACTCATGTAAGCCTATTATTGACCCCTATACTTGTGTATAGATTCATGATAATATCTAGGATGTGACTTTGCTCGATGTTGTTCAGAGATGATGTACTAAACAGATGCATGGCACATCCGAGGTATTGTATCGTGACGGGGTGTTACCTCTAAATTGGTTATATATCAGTGGTAGATTGCTGAGAAGTGACCTAGTAAAGCATTACAGAAATCGTTGTTATGACACAGAGGGCTTCGATTTTCTCCTACTAGAGGCATAGCATAAGTAAGGTCTAAGAATTTGTTATAGATTTGAACAGGTATCGTAGTTTAAATAACATTATTCGCATGAACTCACTGTTATATGTCAGATTTTTCGGTATGACTGTTATTATTAGTATGCGATCTTAGTCATGAACCAGATCACGTGGGATATTGGAGTTGATTTATCATCTGGGTGTGGTATGATACACCGAATATAATAGTCAATCATTGTCGGTTAAGGTAGAGTAGAGAATCTTATTCAGATATTTTATAGTTGTTGTTCTATGTTTTGACTGGTTATCATAGGAATATATCTAAATCAGGCATAAATTCGCCTAATTTCATGGAATGTTCGGTATAAAATACACTTAATTTGATGTAATGATCCAAAATATTTTTATGTTTTACCTCTCGACATGGATTTGGATACGGTTCCATGTCGTCTTGGAGAGCTAATCTATCGGTTTTGTGTAGAGTGTTATTGTTAAAATTCTTCAATAATTTAATGTACATCTCAATTATGTCATCAGCTCGATTGTCTTTACTAGATGCTTATTCACGCAAGTCTTACTTATATCAATGTTTGTTGGACGTTTTCTGTTGTTCACCTAGAATTTACTGATCAATTCAGGCTTTGTTATGAGATTGCGTTCCAATTCAGAATATATGACTTTTTTGAGCGTTCACAATATCCACTAAAGCATTTTTTACTATAGGTTTGTAATATAGAGCGACCGTAAACCTAACTCATTCTAATCTAATCTAACTTAGGATTATTTTTTCCCCGTTTTCATACTTTGTCATGTATATTTTTATGGATTTGGGCTTTATTCTTATCAAATTTATCCACTCGACTCTGTGTTTTTTACAAATCTTTACCAATTTATGTAAATACACATATATATTTATATTTTTTTCACTTTGTTTGTTAAAAGTCCAGTGATATCAACTAGTTTCAAGTAATGTTAGGTGATCGCTCGGTATTTGACTGAAGAGTTCGACGTTTGTGTAAGCTTTCCGCCTATGTCAGTGTTTGTTTTGGGTGTTAAAGCGCTAGCAAATTTTATGAATGGTTTTTCTGTTAGAATTAGATTTCTTTTGTAGTGTTGGATGTATTGCTCCTACCATTTTTGTCTATTATAACGACTCCCTGCAACATCAAGGGGGACTCCAAGGACCATTTGAGGTGATCTCCTGCACCAGTAATGGTGATCTCTCGCACCAGTAAGGGTGATCTCCCGCACCAGTAAGGGTGATTTCCCGCACCAGTAAGGGTGACTCCGCACCATCGGGGTGACCCTACATCATTAGGGGTGACTTCTCCCACCATTAGGTGTGACTCCTGCACCATTAAGGGAGACTTCCACACTATGGGGGAATACCTCTGCACTGTAGGGGAATAGCCCCTACCATGTTTGTTTTTGTGAGGCATGTTTCACTGGTGTGTTTTGTTTATGCTGTTGTCTCATTCACAGTGTTATCTCTAACTCATGACAGCTATTGTTTTATTGTATAATCCAAAAATCTGGCTATCATCCCATCCTTCTCTGCTTGTCAGCTGGGTGCTAATTTGACCTGCAATGGAGCTCCTCCGTGAGATTTGCCCTTCTCCTGGCATCAGAGAACTGGAGATACCACTGCCTGCATTGGGGATAATCACTGTTTGCATATCTTTGGATGGACAATCATTATCAACAAGTTCTAATGTGGCAGGGAGTGACCCCCGAATGGTGAGAGGGTCAGTGACCTCTAATGGTGCTGCGAGTTGAACCATATTGGTGCTGGGAGTCAGTCATAATGGTGCAGGAACTCGCCCCCAATATTGCAGATAGTCCTCACAAATTCGAGATGCGTGCTACATTTTATTTGGTTGTCATGATGAATTTCTTTCTTGATTCAAGAGATGACCAGCTTATTGTCATGTTATGTTGTGTATTATCTAATATAGGGTATTGGTCTAAGCGTACTTAACTTGATTTTTCTTTCCGTTTTCGTGTATTAGAACGAACGTTCACTAGATCTACTCTAACATTTTACAATAGATCTGTGATGTAATGGCAACAGTCAACAAAAATCTAAATTATAAATCACGCCCAAGGTAAATAATTAGGGATCAATGAAAGACAACATTGACATGAAACCTCAATGAATACAAAATGGGTGCTATGCTCTGCCAGATACGTTAATACCTAACCTAACCAACCTCACCAATAATTATGTATTTTTATTCAAGTTTGATGGAAGTGTCCGGAATTTAATAATTATTTTTATGCGTTATTCATATCAAATCTCTCCACATGGTTCTATTTTACATTGATTTTTTTCAATGTCACACACCATGTACACACATACACACTTTGGTACGCATTTACAGGGTCGGTGACGGCAACTGTGCCGGCACAATGCATATACGCAGGGTCGATTGCGGAATCTGTGCCGGCACCATGTAAACAAATGCACACATTTGTACGCATATACAGGGTCGGTTGACATCTGTATCATTTCACCTCTGATCTGTGATTTTCCATTAAAACATAGTCTTTTGCTTTTATTACAAGATATTTGATGTAGATCAGCTTTACGTCATGTTAGGTTAAAAGATCTATCCATCCTAATCAAACCTAACGTATTCTAACCCAGATTGTTGTATTATCGATCAAGTTTTACGTGCTCTCCTTGATTTGTGCTCTATACATATCAAATCCATCCACTTGGCTCTACATTTTTATCTTTCATTAATAGTTGAATGCAATTCCTACAGTTTTGATTGAGCATATTTTCGCTCCTTTCTCACGTATAAAGTACACTGATTGAATGTTATAGGTAATTCATAGTATTTATTTTCGTCAGATTTATATATGAGCGTGGTTCGATACCTCCTCTTTTTTGCTTTTAAAGTCTGTATCTGTCAATGGTATTATTCTAAAATTCTATTCGGGGCTCGCTGGTGTTATAAGATGGTACTTTTGCTATAGCTTCCACTGGTTACATAACCAAGAATTATGTGTCATCGTTCGATATTTTTCGTGCTTACGTATTATATTCAGTTACTGTTTTATTATTTATGCATAACAAATATCTCCAATTGGCTTTACATTTTGATCTATCTATTGCAGTTTTGATACACTCATCCATTTTCATATGTAAATTACATCGTTTGTTTGATTGTTATCGGTATTTTCATGTGACTCTCGATTTTTGATTTGCAACAATTCTACATCACTTATACATGTTATTCACACACATCAAAACCTAACCTAACCTCACCCTATGTATGGTATCCAGTCATTGATATACTCACATAAAACCCTGCGCACGACTCTAAATATCACTTTATCATACATGACATTTATTTCGTTACCATTTTCGACCCATATCAGTTGGCAGAGAGGCGCCATTTTCGAACTTAGATGGATTGAATAATACAAATTATTCCCATTTGTATCCAGTTTCACACAAACGAACACTTCATCTCACACTAGGGTGTATGTGTACCTATATGTTATGCACACTCAACCTAACCTAACCTATCTTAACCAAGAATTATGTATTTATATTTCACTCTTCATGCTTATGTAAGATATTTCTTTTAGCGATTTATGTTTTTTTCATATCAAATCACTCGACTTGACTCTACATTTTAATCTATCATTATCAGTTTGAATACGTTTTCCTAATTTTGATTGAGCAAATTTCAGCCAATTTTATATGTATTTTGCGTCATTTCTTTGAATAGTATTGGTAATTCACTTTTTTTTGTGGGACATATGTATGAGCGTTGCTCGTGACCTCCCATGTATTGCTTCTAAACTCGGTATTTGTCATAAGTACATAGAATGTATCTTTCCAATTTTCTGGTCGATTGGGTCAATGGAGATTTAAGATGCTACTCTTGTTATATTTTCCACTGGTCAACCTAACCAAGAAGTGTGTAGCATCGTTCGAGTTTTTTTCGTGCTTACGTATGATATTCAGTCATTGATTTATGATTTATATATATCAAACAACTTCACATGGTTCTAAATTTTGATCTAACATTTGCAGTTTTAATTCACTATTCCAATTTTGATTTAGCAAAGTTCCCCATTTTATTTGTGGATTATTTGAATGATATAGGTAATTCATATTATTTTTGAATTTGACACAATTTTTTTACATCACTTTCACTTTTTAGTCGCATTCAACCCAACCTAACCTAACCTATCTTAACCATGCTTTTATGAGTTGTTTTGTTATTTATTCATACTTTACTGTATATATATGAATTTCTCCATCCGGTTCTTTATATCACCTACACATAGTTATTTTTTACTTCGTGGTCACTCTCTAAAATATTATTTGGCATAAATCAACCATTTCAAACGTAGATTATAGAATGATATAAGTACCTCATATTCGTTACCAGTTTCACACAAACAGATACATGGTCTCACACATTTTTTTTTAAGTTTCTTCAACATCTCCTGGTACTACACCCTCTAACGTCTTACACCTATTATTTTCATACTTAGCTTCATTAGTTTTATAATCTGGACCATGATTTCGTTTGAGATGATGCATTTAAAAGTGCATTATTTTAATATTTAACTTCATTAGTTTTATAATCTGGAGCATGATTTCGTTTGAGATGATGCATTTAAATATGATGCATTGCATTTAAAAATGTAGTTAACATGAGTAAAAGTGTGCTATATTTCGATAACGGACTGTGATCCTCATCAGGTAAGATGAAAAATTTTTTCGCCAAAATCTGAAATGAGAAAGCGGGGTAATTTAAAATCTCACTGATTCAATAAGAATTCATACAGGAGTAAAAATAAACGAGGCGCTAGTTCCCAACAATTGAGAATAACTTTCGCGCGAATGGTTATGAGCAATATTAGAAAGTATCAGCAATACTTATTTTACACTCAAGAGATCAAAAGTAACTAATGATGCGAAGTGACAATACAAAGAAAAACAAGCTAGCCTTGGCGAGGTGAAGGTCACTCACTTTGAGATTACGCCTAGGAGGAGGTAAACTATTATGGGGGTGGTAAGATATTCAAAATGTCAGGATTAGATGATAATATATTATTTTTAGTTGCTCTGTCAATGATACATACTCCGCCCATAAGATTGAAATTTGGAATATGCTGTATTATTGAAGATTCTATTATTAGACGTTTCTTAATGTCATTAGACGGAAATACTATTTTAGATGCATTCCAATTAATATTGTGATCCTGAGAATGAACATGATTGAAAATTGCACTGCTTTGTTTAGCGTAACGGACATAGCTTTTATGTTCCTTGAGCATCGCTGCAAGGGTCCGACTAGTCTCACCGATATAAACTTCAGGACAATCGGAACAAGGGACCACATACGCACCTGACAGGGAGGCTTAGTTCTAACTAATTTTGACCGAAGGAATGAACGATTTTTAAATGAAACCCTAATATCATGAGAATTTAGGATAGGCTCAATGAGTTCCCTAAAAACTTGGTTGCAAGGTAAGGGTTACAAGGAGGCTTAGTTCTAACTAATTTTGATCGAAGAAAAGAACTATTCTTATATGAAACTCTAATATCATGAGAATTTAGGATAGGCTCAATGAGTTCCCTAAAAACTTGGTTGCAAGGTAAGGGTTATATGGTCATGACGAGGTTGAGGAGCAGAAGCAGTGTACAATTTTCGTTTAGCATCAGAAAGTGCACGCTCTATGAAATGACTAGGATATGCTAATTTGCGCAAGAAATTTCTTATGTATGATAATTCATCCTTCAAAAAAACGGGATCACAAATCTTAAGTGCTCACAAAAACCTGGAGTATTCTACTGACCGCTTAACATGTTGTGGATACCAAGAAAATAACGTAGATGAAGGCCCGAATAAGTTGGTTTATAAAACACGGAAAATTTAGAATAATATAGATTCCTCATAACATTAACATCTAATAAGGTAAGTCGAGAATTTATTCCACACTCAACGGTAAATTTTATTCTAGGTGACAAAGATTGAGTTCATTGAAGAATGAGTCAAAATTTGCATCGTTGGGCCATTGTTGGGCCATCGTTGGGCCATCGTTGAGCATCGTTTTATCGTTCCTGATGAAGACCACAGTCCGTGATCGAGATATAGCACACTTTTACTCGTGTTACCTAAATTTTTTAAATGCAACGAAAATTTTAAGAGCGGCTCATTTCCCAATTATATTCCGGCTCGTGTTTGAGCTCTTTGCCTCTTATCTAATCTTTATTCAACTTTGTTTTCTGAAAATTTAGTGCACACCCCAAATTCCACCAATATTCATGAAAAAACGCAATATCGAGCTATACCCCATCCTTCCTCAACAGTATCACAACGTTCAGTATGTATTTGCACATGTGTATGTTCATGCGCATGTACGTGTACATAGTTAAAAAAATGTATAACAAAATTTAAAATTGAGAATTTCAACACAACTTTAAATTTGCGAGGGATAACAGAGCCAAGACATTCTATTGGAGTGATAAGTTAGCTACTGAAGAAAGGTCCACGCCTCTAAAATTTTAAGTAAGTTGTATTGAAATTTTGCATTTTTATGTTTGTTGTACATTTTTTTAACTATGTACACGTACATACGCATGAACATACACATGTGCAAATACATAGTCAACGTTGTGATACTGTTGAGGAAGGGTGGGGTATAGCTTGATATGAGTTTTTTTCCAACTATAGTGGAGGGATGGGGGGTGTGCACTGAATTTGCAGCAAACAAAAAAAAGTTGAATAAAAATAATTGACAAGTAATTTATGGCACCATCTCAAACAAAGTCATGGTTCAGATTATAAAATTAATAAAGTTGAATATGAAAATAACAGGTGTCAGACGTTAGAGGGTGTGGTGCTAGGAAATGTTGAAGAAAAATTAAGAAACCATTGTGTGAGACCATGTATCCGTTTGTGTGAAACTGGTGACGAATATGAATAATTTATTACGTTCAATAATCTACGTTTAAAATGGTTGATCTTTGGCAAATGATATGGTAGAGAGTGACCACGAAGTAAAAAAGATCTAGGTGTAAGTGATATAAAAACCGGATGGAGAGATTCACATATATAAAGTATAAATCAATGACGAAATAACTCACAAAATCATGGTTATGATAGGTTAGGTTAGACTGAGTTGAATGCGACTAACAAGTGAAAATTGTTTCAAATTCAAAAATATTATGAATTACCTATTACATTCAAACGATCCACATATGAAATGGGATCATTGCTCAATCAAAATTGAAAGAGTGTAATAAAACTGCAAATGTTAGATCAAATGTAGAAGCATGTGGAGATGTTTGATATATATAAATCATAAATCAATGCCTGAAAATCATACGTAAGCACGAAAAAATCTCGAGCGATGCCACATAATTCTTGGTTAGGTTGATCAGTGGAAGCTATAACAGGAGTATCATCTTTCATCACCATCGAACCCACCGACCAGAAAATTTGAAATAATACATTCTACCTATAACATATATCGAGTTCAAAAGCAATACATGGGAGGTCGCGAGCAGCGCTCATACATATGTCCCACGAATAGAAAAGGATATGAATTACCAATACCATTCAAAGAAATGACCCAACATACATACGAAGAAGGCTGCTAATGATAGATCAAAATGTAGAGCCCAGTGGAAAAATTTGATATGAATAAAGCGTAAACACTGAAATAAATATCTTACATAAGCATGAAGAGTTGAATATAAATACATTATCCTTGTTTAAGATAGATTAGGTTAGGTTGAGTGTGTATAACATATAGGTTCTAGGTATTATTTGTAACATTCAATCCCTTTAAATTTGAAAATGGGGCCTCTCTGCTAACTAATATGGGTTGAGAGTGACAACGAAACAAATAACATGTATGTTAAAGTGATATTTATAGTTGTGGGCAGGGCTTCATATGTGTATATCAATGACTGAATACCATACATAAGGTTAGGTTAGTTTTTGATGAGTGTGAATAACTTGTAAATGTGATGTAGAGTCGTGTCAAATCAAAAATCTTGAAGCATATGAAAATATCTATAACAGTCTAAAAAACGATGTAATTTACATATGAAAATTGATGAGTGTATCAAAACTGCAATGGACAGATCAAATGTAGAGCCAAGTGGAGATATTTGTTATGCATAATTCCTAAAAACACTGATTGAATATAAAACGTAGGCACGAAAAATCACGAACTGTGACACCAACGGTGACGGTGACATCATATAACACCAACGAGCCCCGAGTAGAATTATGAAATATTACAGCGTGCATATGACAGACACCGACTTTAAAGCAATAAAGGAGAGGTATCGAACAACGCTCGTACATAAATCTCTGAAAAAAGTTACAAAGAATTACCCATAACATTCAAACTGTGTAATTTATACATGAAAAAAAGGAGCGAAAATAGGTTCAATCAAAACTGTAGAAGTGAATTCAAACTATTATTGATAGATCAAAATGTACAGCCAAGTGGATAGATTTGATATGTATAAAGCACAAATCGAAGAAAATTTCATGTAAGGACGAAAAACTCCATCGATAATACATCAATCTTGGTTGGAATAGGTTGGGTTAGGTTAGGATCACCAAATCTTTTATCCTAACATGACGTAAAGCCGATCAACGTTGAATTTCTTGTAGCAAAAGCATATGACTTTGTTCTAATGGAAAATCCCAGATCAGAGGTGAAATGCTACAGGTGTTAACCGACCCTGTATATGCGCACAAATGTGTGTATATGTCTTCATGGTGCCGGCGCATGTGCCGGCACAGTGCGGCACAGGTGCCGTCATCGACCCTGTATACATGCATTGTGCCGGCGCAGTTGCTGGCATCGACCCTGTAAATGCGTACAAAAGTGTGTATATGTGTACATGGTGTGTGATATTAAAAAAATTACGTCAATAGAACTGTGTATATATGGATATCGCATAAAAATAATGATTAAATACCGTACATATTCATCAAACTTGAATAAAAATACTTGTTTTTTTGGTGAGGTTGGTTAGATAAGGTATTAACGTACCTGGCAATGCATGGCAACTATTTTGGATTCATTGAGTTCTTATGAAAATATTATCGTATATTGATCCCTAATTATGTACCTTGGGGGTGATTTAATAATCTAGACTTTCGTTGACTGTGGTCATTACATCACAGATCGATTGTAAAATGTTAGAGTAGATGTAGTGAACGTTCGTTCTAATACACGAAAACGGAAAGAAAAATTAAGTTAAGTAAGCTTAGACCAATACCCTATGTTAGATAATACACTACATAACATGCAAATAAGCTGATCATCTCTGGAATCGAGCAAGAAATCCATCATTTCAAAAACATCAACGAAAAATCTTATTTTACTATTAACACCAAACATAAACCTTACTAACCCCATAAAATGAAGCATATAGATGAAAAAATACGTGAAAATTGATTGTCAACGCTCTAACAACTAAATCCGACACTGATATATGCGAGTAAGCATACATAATCGTTTGTAAACATAACATAACATTACGTGAAACTAATCGAATATATTAGGCTGGTAGCAATTGAAGTGGAAAAAATA
>SDVV010011291.1:546-15899 GCA_016164225.1 Gammarus roeselii | reverse complement strand
AATGTACAAAATTTGTCATGTTGGCCTTTTCATAGCCATATACATGTAAATGTAACATGATTTCTGCAAATAGTCTGTTCGAATCTACAATTATTTTCATATTGATTTTAGATCTTGTTGAATTTACATGTATCCGATAAATTATGCCGGTGTTTCACTTCTTTAGGCCATGTTCCCGGATGTCTTGTTGACACAACATGAATCTGGTAACTATTACAGGATATTTTATGGGGAGTCAATTTGCATGTATTTGCGTCGCAACAAGTCTTCATAAATTCAATTCATCAAAATTAGGCGGTTTTCCTTGCTTAAATCAAATCCATATATCATAATGAAAATAATTAATAGAACACTATATACTTCATCGATCCTCATGTCTCTAGATTCACATGGCTTGGTGGTATCAGTCTCGGACTGTGGCATCAGTGTCTCGGGTTCGAACCCCACTATTCACGGATCTTCTACCTCTTTCGATATCATTAGAAACTCAAGCTTGTGGACCGCTCTCAACCTTGAATGAATACCAAGCGATCATCATTTATTGAAAAGTATAGTTTATGAAAAAATTTATAGGGAGAAGCTAAATTTTGTTTCTAGCCTTCATGTAATAGTTACATGACGAAATTATTTAAATTCAACAGTACGAAATATGTAAATTTAAAAGGAAAATCTTATTGGAGAAAATTCGATAAGTCACGTCATGTTGGATTTACGATATACCTGTTTCTATTACCATACATTTCTCTCTGTGTAGGAAATACGATTGTTTTAACAATTGGTCGATCGAACATGTATTCAATCAAGTCGTTGTGTTATGTGAGCGCTTTAATTGGAGCAAGCAAGGCTGTAGTGTATGGTATAACCTTTTTACACCATAATTAACACGAGTCTACTAAAAAAATATCTTGTTCATTGTCGGGTGTTAGAAGAACACTACCTAGTTTTGCCAGCTCCAAACGTATATTCATGTTAACATTATCCAATAGATAACTGTTGCTCCCTGCTACATCAAAGTTTAGAGGACCCATCATCCCATCATCCCATCATATCATATCATACCACTTTTTTGAATCCAGGCCTCATTAATGTTGGTATCAGCAAATTTCACCGCTACGACGGTATCTGGAATGGGTGTTTGAAGTGATTTATAAATCATATTCAACCCTTTATTATTTAGATCGGAACATTTCATGTATGTATATGCGTTGAGATTATTTAATAGTCCTGTACAACTCTCTTTTACACTGAACACCATTTTGGAACAATGAGTGACTCTGGAACATGCGATGGAACAAAAACACAACGAGTGTAGCATGTGCAGCTGCGGCTCATGCGGATCCATTTTCATTTCTAACCGGAATTTTCACTTCTGCAGTTTACGAACTCAAGTCTTCTATTTCATAATCCCACCAGTGAATATGAAATTCGATAAAAGAATCGGTAATTCAAGCATCATACAGGCGTCTGATAGTACTTACATAATTTGTTTCCAATTTCGACTCGATACTTGATGTAATTAAATATTTATTGGTGACGGAGGGAAACATAGCAATCACGCCCATTTCATAGTTCTCCGTTGGGGCATCTAGCCCGCTTATGTTGAGAGATGATCCGCCAAGCATGTTGTCAGTATAGATCCTCACGCGAAACTAACGTTAATGGTATACGTACGTTGGAATTTATTAATGAAAAGCTGTTGAATGACATGTTTCCATCTTTCTTTCTCGCCTTTTCTCAGATTTTGCTTTTTTCGTTACTTTTCCCGTATTCTTTCCTACAATATGGCTTTCTTTACAACATTCTTGAGTGTAGCAATCCCATGTTCCTTGGTTGATTTTCGCGTATCCTTTCTTTCCGGGTAATCGTGTGTCATGTTTCGAGCCATATCGGCAGCTGCAGGCAATACAGTTTTTCGTAGAAATGGTAATGGGCGTCCTACAAGACTGGCAATGGTTGAGAAGATTTCGCTCTCTTTCTGGTACGATATCGGGCTTGTGAAGCGATCAATATCATGAAAACTTCCACCGCAAATTTTGTCACGTTTCTCGAATAACACTCCGTTTTGTTTGTGCAACGGATGTGCATATACCACCCTCATGATTGCTGGTTACCAAATGATCTAATTTATTTACTACGTTATATTTATATCGTATTTAAATTAATTCCTAGTTTCTTATAAATTGTTATATGCATAGGATCAATCCGCCATCCTTGAAAGGGATGGTACCGCCAACACCATCTCGTAGATCGATAGATATGGAATCAATATAATTGCGTTGTAACTTTTCAAATTGATATGTGAACGGGTAAATAAATAAGATTTATTAATTGGAATAACGCCAGGAATATTGACTTGCTTGTCGCCAATAATTTTTTTTTTAATTATATCACAGTAAACGTACATGTAGCGTACATTCTCGTTCATGAAGGGCATTTTTTCGCTTACGGCATCATCATCGACCTTGTATTTGCTTCCCGTTCCACACATCAAATCAGCCGATTTCTCTCCAACAAAGTACCAATTCACCGTAGTTTCAGTATTTTCGAATTGTGACATGTTTTGTAGAATAATGGCGTGGAACTTTATGCGTTGTGTGATACTACCATAATCAAACAATTTTCCTTCGTCTCTAACGATCCGTTTCCTTACAAGACTTTTTCTGACATTGATTTCTAGCTCGGAGAAGTGTTCTTTCATTGTACTACAGGTTATATTTTCGCTATGAACAAATAAACCGCTTTCATATCCGACTCTTTCAACTTTATAGTTAAAATAAGCTATATAAAATCGAATGGTGTGTTGTTCATCGTGACATTTTATCTTGAGCCAGTCACTATAGATTAAATGTACACGTCCTACGCTCCACTCTTCCTGTAGCTGTATATCAGGGTATATATTGTTAGTAAGACTTGAAGATGTCATATTTGGTACAATTGGCCGCTGCCTAGGGATGAGACATAAACGTAAAATTCGTCAGGTCCCTTCATGATAATCTTCCAGCACAGGGTTTAACAACACACTGACAATAAAACACTTTCAGGCTGCAATCTATACTCCAACTACATGGGCAATGAAACACGTATTCAAGTTTATAGGTATAAATTTACATAATTACAATCAGCATAATTTACATATTCTACATATTAACATCATCTTAGGAACAAAATCTTATGACTAAAACATTTACTGAATAAAACCTGAAGACGTGAATGGGCTTTCATCGCTAGTGTACTCGCCAAAGACGGCCTCACCGGGCTTACGTCTCTTCCAAGTTAAATCGGTGATAGTGTTGACTTCGTCGTTATCCTGTATGACACATCGCTTTCTCGTTTCAGGTACGGTAGGTTTTGCTTCAATTGTAACTTTAGGAATGTCTGGATGTCCATAGGCCAGAGCTGGTCTTGTATCGGCGTAGTATTGTTTATTTTCAAACTTTCTCAGGCAATTTCTAACGGACCGAACAGTTTGAAGCTGGCAGCTTGCACGCGAATATTTTGTATTGTTTCTGAGTGTGTGTAACATTTCTGGTTGTAAATGTTTTTGTACTGTTCATGTCTGATTTTGTCCTGTGTCCGGAAATTTACACCTTTTGCAGCCGATTTTGCAGATGGTTTCTTCTGGATAGTCGTTGGCCGTTTCGCTTTCCAGAAGTCCCAATTGACCTTTCTTTGTCTCATCGTAAAAGAGATTATCTTTAGGATAGTTGAAAAAGTCCATGTAGTCGGCCAGGGGCGATTTGCGCATTTTGGTATCAATGTCATCCACGCCTTTGAACGCGAACAGCAACGAGTCTGTGTCGAAGTAGATGAGCGAAAAGTTATCACCGAGTGCGGGTTTAGAGTGCCATAGAAGTAACTGTAGACTTTTGCTTTGGCTTTCTCAAGCATGTAGAATCCAACTTGGAATGGGTGAACAATTCTGACGTTTTTCTGTTTCAGGGTCATGATGGCGGTTTCGGGGCTGATGGGGTAGCAATTTTTTAGGAGCGGATTGGTGGCGTGTTTTCAGTATTCGTTGGCGGTACCCACGACATTTGCCTCTAGACTTGTTTCTGTTCATTGTATTAAACAGTAGTTTACCTTATATGCTAATTGATAGAGCTTATAGAATGACTTTTCGAATGAATTAGTGTGTACCTGACGTTTTTGTATGGTTTATTAATATAAAATATTTGAAACAAGATTCTTGTTCAATTCGAAAAGTCATTATATAAGCCAAAGCAAAGGTCTACAGTTTCTTCTCTGACAATCTAAAACCACACTACGGTGATAATGTTTTGCTCATCTACTCCGCAACAGACTCGTTGCTGCTCGAGTTCAAAGGCGTGGACGACATTAAAATCGAAATGTGCAAATCTCCCCTGACTGACTAGATAGACATTTCCAACTATCCCAACTATTATCCCTTGTACAATGAGACAAAGAAAGCTATCCAACGGAAATCATCTTCCTACAACCAAATTGTTACAGTTTGTTCCATAACTCGGACGCGACAAAATCGGCTGAAAAGGTGTCAATTTCCAGACATAGGCCAAAATCAGACATGATCAGTACAGAGACATTCACAACCAAGAATGTTACACACACTCTGAAACCATACATAATATTCGCGCGCAAGAATGCCAGCTTCAAACTGTTCGGTCCGTTAAAAATAGCCTGAGCAAGTTTGACAATAAACGATACTACGTCGACGCGTGCACAACTCTTGCCTATGGACATCCAGACATTCCTAAAGCTATAATTGAAGCGAAACCTACCGTATCTAAAACGAGAAAGCGATGTGTCATACAGGATGAGGAGACATAAGCCCGGTGAGGCCATCTTTGGCGAGTACATAAGCGATGAAATCACACCCACGTCTTCAGTTTTTATTCAGTGAATATTTTAGTCGTAATATTTTGTTCCTAAGATGATGTAAATATGTAGAATGTGTAAATTATGCTGATTGTAGTTACGAAAATATATTCCTATAAACGTAAATACGTGTTTCATTGCCCATCTCGTCAGAGTGTTTATTGAAGTCTGCAAGCGCTATGTTGTAAGTGTGTTGTTAGACCCGGCGCTGGAATATCATCATGCAGGAATCTGACGATTTTTACGTTTATGTCTCATCCGTGGGCGGCAGCCAATTGCACCAAATAATGCATCTCCAAGTTTTACTAACAATATATAATCTGGAATACAGCTCCGGGAGAGTGGAGCGTACGATTTGTTGATTTAATCTGTAATGACTGGTTCAAGATAAAACGTCACGATGAACAATACACCATTCGATTTTATATCGCTTATTTTAGCGATAAAGATGAAAGAGTCAGGCTTGAAAGCGGTTAATTCTTCCTAGCAAAAAAATCACCGGCAGTACAATGAAAGAACATATCTCCGAGCTGGAAATCAATGTCAGAAAAAGTATTGTAAAGAAACGGAACGTTAGAGACGACGGAAAATTGTTTGAATGTGATAATATCACACAACGCATAAAGTTCCACGCCTTCATTCTACAAAACACGACACATTTCGAATATACTGAAGCTACGGTGAATTGATACTTAATTAGAAAGAGATCGGCCGATTTATTGCGTGGAACGGGAAGCAAATATAATGTCGGTGATAGTGCCGTGCGAAAAAGTATCCTCTATTAACGGAAATGTAGGCTACGTAAGCGTTTACTCTGATATAATTTCACGAGGTTTTATGGACGACAAGCAAGTCAATATTCTTGACGTTATTCCAATTAATAAATCTTATTCATTTACCCGTGCACATATCAAATATAAAAAAGTACAGCGTAATTACATTGATTCTATATTCATCGACCTACGAGATGGTGTTGGCGGTACCATCCCTTCCAAGGATAGCGGATCGAACCTAAGCGTATTACAATTTAAAAGAAACAAGGAATAAATTTGAATAAGATATAGACATAACGCAGTAAATAAATATGATCGTTTGGTAACTAGCAATCGTGAGGGTGGTATATGCACATCCTCCGTCTAAACAATACGAAGTGTTATTCGCAAAACGCGACAAAATTCGCCGTGGAAGTGTACATGATAGTGTTCGCTTCACAAGCTCGATATCGTACCTGGGAGGAAGCGGATGTTTCTCAACCATAGCCAGCCTGTATTGCGATTGCAATACAGACAATGCTCGGAACGAAAGGATATGCGAAAATAAACCAAGGCATGTGGGATTACAACACTCAAGATGGTTGTAAAGAGAGCTATGGTTGGAGGCAAGTATACGGGAATAGTTACGAAAAAACGAAAATCGAAGAAAAACCGAGGAAGAAAGATTAAAACATGTCATCCAACAGTTTTTTACTAATAAATACCAGCGTACATACACCATTACCGTTAGTTTCGGGTGAGAATCTGTACTGACAACATGCTTGGCAGATCATTTCGCAAAATGAGCGGGCTAGAAGCCCTACGGAAAACTATGAAATGGGTGTGATTGCCATGTTTCCCTCCGTCAATAAATATCGTGTCAAAATTTGAAAGAAATTACCTATGTACAAACAGCAGTCTATATGATGCTAGAATTACCGATTCCTCTGTCGAATTTTGTATTCCCGGTTCGGATAATGAAATCCTAGACTTGAGCTCGTTAACTAACTAAAATTCAAACTAAAAATCACCAATCAGTGGCTCGTTATCATTCCCACACAATCAGCTCCTATGCAACGCCTTTTCACCACACTCGCAGCAACAGCGTCCCATCAGCGCTTCCTCATTTCTTCTCCTACCCTCCTCCTCCACTCTACACTACTCACGCAAATTCGTCTAACTATGCTTGCAGCACAGTCCCAATCCCCTCTTTCGCTACCATCCCCTAACCTCAGCCCAAACTCCGACTCTACCTATTCCGCTAATCCCTCCCATATATTACCCTCCTCTACCCTTTCCTTCCTTGAGCTCCCACTTTTGCTTCCACTCTCTAACTTCAGCCCAAACTCCAACTATACCTATCTCACTAATCTCCCCCATATATTACCCCCATCCACCCATTCCTTCCTCTAGCTCCCATTTTTGCTACCACTCCCTGACCTCAGTCCAAACTCCAACTCTACCTATTCCGCCCATCCCTCTCATATCTTACCCCTTCCCCCGTTCTTTCCTCTAGCTCACACTTTCGCTACCATTTTCTAACCTTAGCCCAAACTCCAACTGACCTATCCGGCAAATGAATCTCAAATATTACTCCCCTCCACCCATTCCTCTACCTATCCCGCGAATCCCTCCCAAATATTACGCCCCTTCACCCATTCCTTCCTATAGCTCGCTCCAGCCATCCTCAGCCATGCCTCTCTTCAGCCACCGATCTGAATTTCTTTCCCTTGGTTCTGTTCGGTCTCCCCTGCTCCAACCCACCCTCAATAACAAAGAACGAAACCGAAAGCAAAAATATCCCAAACATGCAAACAATGCTACCAAAGAATTAGCAAACAAAGTCTTAGAAAACGTCAGTCTGAGCGTTACTGAAGGGCATATTAAAAATCTAAATGAGGGTGGCGTTGCTGACACAAGAAACAATAAACTGAATGAACGAATGCCAATGGGTGACGAAAAGCTTGCAACAATTCCCCCGGAACAACAACATCGACACCATTCCCAATGATTTAAGAAAGGATCCTTAGTGAAACAGACAGGACTTATCAATGTAAACATCTTAAATGTGATTAAAACTAAAGCAATGAAGGAATCCTTCAATTACAATATCTGAGCAATATCTGGCTCAATCCGGAAAGAGTAAATAACTGTAAAACGACGCAGTACATCAGCGTGATTTGGAAACGAGTGAACAAAAAAGAGGGCGTCAAATAAACATTGTCTTAACCGTGGTACGATAAACGAATTTTGATGCAATTACCGGATGGTTTTGGATCTGTTTCATGGTTATTTTTTTTCTGCATTACTAAGGAAAGTATAGTGTATCACGTTTAAGTCGAAAAATAAATATCGGCGAATGAAATCACAGTAGAGGTGAAATGATCGAATTCCGATTCTCAGTCACTAGCAGCAAACAATGCAAGCGGTGGTCGCTTTACGAAGTAATCTAAGTTCGAGTGGTTTAGGTGATGCTTGCATGTCATCGACCTTCTAGAAACAAGAGCCCTTTCAAATCACACACACATAAATGAAATCAATAAAATGGGTCCTGTGGATACGTTTGAAGTTATTAGCAATATTCATTCTTAGGAATAATCACCTGGTCGGTCGTGCCTGTAAACATGTCTCCTCATGGACTTCGTACTCTCTCGTGATAATATTTATGTACACGGAAAAAAAACAAATAATTAGTAAATCTAAAATGTTGGGAGTCACTGAGGACCTTCAGGAGTAAAGACTCTCGACAGTAATGTGGAACGACGTTACTAATTCATATGTCTGACACGTACTGATATGTGCATGCATGCTGCCAAGTAACGGATGCAGAAACCCGGCTGAACCCCATGGAAGGCAAGGCGTACCTCACACTTCTCTCATACACCCACCCTCACACAAATTAGCTCTTTGTGCTAAAAGATCCATCCGGAAGACGGTCCGAGGTGCGGTCCGAGGTCAGTGTTAGCAGCCGGGCCCGACAGTATGACTGGTTTAGCCTTACCGCGTCATGATGACACTCCCCTACCCACGACTATCCCGTTTCCCACTGAGATGCCATGGACGGAAAGCACATCGGGGCAGCATCAAAAATCATCCATTCACAACCATTCTCCTCCACTTGAGCCTATTCATTACACGCTTTCTCGCTACCTCAACACTCAAGTCCCTCCTTCCTAACGCCTGCATCGCATCATCCATCCACCCAATCGTTGGTCCGCTTATAAGCCTACGTTCACTCGCCTCAGTCTTGATCACCCTTTTCACCAATCTCACTTCATCCATCCTCAACATGTGCCCGACCATCTGAGAACACGCGAATCTACTCTGTCCTGTAACTTCTTCACCGTCCCCGTACTAATTCGAACCACGTCGTTATTGATCCTGTCTCTCAGCGTCACTCCAGCCATGCTCTTCAAATATTTTATCTCGCAAACATTCAACTTTCTTCTCCCATCTGCTCTCACCCTCCCCCCTAGGTCTCAGCTCCGTAGAGCACAGTTGGGACAGCCACACCCTCATACAACCCTCTCTTTGTTTCGATCTCCAACGCCCTACAGCTCATTACACACCTCAGTGCACCCAACTCTGTACACCCTTCCTTCACTCGCGACTTCACCTCAGTTTCCACTAGGTCAGTTTTCACCACATGGGAAACCAGATACTTAGATCACTGAACATCCTTCAATCCCTCTCAATTTAAAAGGACGCTAATTCTGCTCGTCAATTCAGGAGGACGCCAATACTGTTCGTATCGACATTCCTAGAGCATCTCATTATACTTTACTTTTACCCACGTTCACTCAAAGATTCCTCCTCTCACACACTCTACCAAACTACGATACTAGCCTATACCGCTTCTCCTCTGAATCCGCCACCGATGTTGCATCATCCGCAAATAGTAACTGGCTCAACTGCCAGCTCCGACCATTCGCTTCCAACAGCTCCAAGCTCCGACCCATTACACTCGCTTTCACCTCCCTGACCACTCCATCCTCGACATTCAACAACTCATCGAAAGCATCGGCCCACAAAATTCCGTACATCACATTTCAACAACAACTGGCCTTTTCATCTTTCACCATCTCCCCCTTTCCGGTCTCTACCTTTGTCACCATCTTCACGTCTTTACAGAACATATTTTTGTTCTCCTCAACATTCAGGCAGAACCATCAGCCCCACCTGGCATATGCGCCCCTTTTGGCACTTCTCACTATCCGTTTCCTCTCTTTTCTCATATTTTTGTTGTTTTCATAGACCTCCACCGACCTCGCTTGCAACCATCCTCAAAGGCTTTTCTCTTTTGCGCCACCGCTAGTTTGACCTACTCGTTCCACCAATTGCAGCCCTTCTTTGGCACCCACCCACACATTCCACACCACACAAATTTTTCACAGACCTCAATGACGCATTTCTGAACGTTTCTATTTTCCCTCCACATCATTCAGGTACCGCCCCGCACGTTGTCATATTTCTCCCTCGAAGCCTGCTGGAACTCCTCAGCTCTTCTATCCACATTCAGTTAACTCACCTTTACAACATCTCTTTTCCTCCACCCACTCTTTTGTTCCGCTTCCACAAGTGCTACACTCTTAATCTTCCTTCTACCAGCAGATGTCAGACACTCCTACACTCTACCCCTTCAACACTCGCACATCCATCAGCATCCCCACCACTCTCCTCGAAATCAGCACAAAATTCATCAGTGCTCTTCATCACTGCGTCATGGGCCATCCTTACCCATGTGTACTTATGGATATCTCGCTTCTTGAACAAGCTGTTTCCTACCACCTGCTCCTGATCCATGCACAGACCTATCAGGTTACCTCCACTGTCATTTCTACCAAGAACGTCTTACTTTCCTACCACATTCCCCACCATTACATTTCCAACACTCGCATTAAGGTCGCCCAGTACAAGCACATTCGATTGACCACCAAAACTCTCAATACACTCAGTCCGGTCAGTCCCAAATTGCTTCCTGACCTCCTCACTCCTCTCCCTACCAGGTCCGTACGCACTCACAAAAGCCCATCTATTCTTCGCCTAACTTAACTTTCACCCATATCAATCTTGAGGAGACCTCCTTCCACTCGGTAACGCTACTAGTTCAACACCACGCCTTCTCGTGCCCAATATTTCTCCACGTCCAACTTTCTTTCACTTACCACTCCAAACTTTCATTCGCCCTTCCTTTACTTTCAACTACGTTTTACTCAGCGCCAACACATCAAACTTCCTCTTCACAAACATCTCACCAATCTCGCTCCATTTTTGATTCATTCGTACTACAACCACGCATATTCAGCGACCCTAACAATAGGATTTGGCTAGGCGTGAGCCTCTTCTCCACCCGCTCGTCTTGCCGCCTATGAGAAGGATTTTTCAGATTAAGGGATTCCTGGCCCCCTCGTTCCACCCCTATTAGTCACGTGCTACGACACGCAGAGGTTACGTTAGCACGGCTTCAAGGTCGAAAATAACCTGTTCAAATTTTTGATGCTTTCTGTTGGACACAGTTGTAACTAGTTTTTTGATATGCACTTTGTTGAATTTTGGCAAAAGTCACTTTCTTTTCACCTTGCTCATGTTTCCAACTAACGGGTGCGGCTGCAAAATATTCTCATAAGCTCGGTAAATGAGGTAATTTTCATTATTCACTAACTGCAACCCCTATTTCCCATTTTCACAGGATTACTTGCCAGTGCTTGTGACCCACTTCCCCGCTGGCACCTCCACCAGAACTATGATCCACTTACTCCAGAACGAAAGGGCAGGTCAGACGTTTAGATCCATATGGAGGCTGGTGACTTTTAAAACATAAACATTGACACAACTGCCTACTTCCATGCAAGCAAGGAGGAATTACAGAGGCCGGGAATTACTTTGCTCCTCTCTGTGTTATCTTCCCCCGCCACATGAGGAACTTGTTCCTAAACTATATATAGCTCCAGGTACCTTGGCCCTATAGGAACCGGTGGTCCTGGAGAAGTTTAATTATTTAATCTTACATGGCCTTCATCCACATGACTTAGTCCAGTGAAACTTCAACGCTACACAAAAATACTTCGACTAGGCTTGTGCTTCGTGAACATGAAATTAGTAAACAAGTTTCGTAATGTTCATAGGGCATAACTTGAAAAAAAGATTAGTTGGGTGGTTTATCCTGCTGTTGTGCTGCATGCCTTGAAATTAATTGAATTATTCAGTATATGATCGACAAAATTTGATCCTAAAATTATTTGTGATATTGATTTTAAGTGGATATTTTGAAATCTTTTATTAAGGTTGAAAATATCCTGTCCACAGCTTAGATGCCTTGTGTTGAACATCGTTGTGCCTATTTTTTTGATAGGCACAAATGTTGAGCTGTTTCAACAATCACATCCGTTTCAACCTACTCGTGTTTCCATTCAGACAAATTCCAAGAGTTCGACCACGGTTTCTCCGGCAACATGAGGCACTACGGACAGCCAACGCCTCCTCCTTACGACCTCGGCAAGGTCACGGCCCCCGTCGCTGCTTTCTACTCGGATAATGACGCTATTTCTACCCCTACCGTAAGCATTGAACCAGTTGAGGAATTTTGGAATTATCATTATGCTGCCTGGTTAACAACGGTAGGTAAAATGTCAGGACTCTGATTTATTACTTTGCCTTTTGTTGTCTACGTCGTGACTGACATAAGATCCCCGTAAGATTGCTCGGCAATACCTTTCTCCCATTGCTCTCTCACACTCACAATAGTCTTTCCTAATCTTTCATTTCCACTCTTCGCTCTTCTCCAGTGCGTCCAGCGCACGCTATCTGAGATACCCAACGTCGTCCTCAACTTCAGTATCCGCAACAAGAACTTCTCTCACATCGACTTCGCGTGGTAAGCATGCGCTACGGCAGGCAAGGCTGTTCAGAAGGATGCCTCTTCACCATCCAAACTCATATATTTGACAGAACCGGTAGTGTCAATACGGGTCATGAGAGATAGTGGAAAAATCATATAAAAATTCTCTGATGGGAACTGTGACGTGCTTACTATTAGGAAATTCAAAGTTTAAACACCCGTTCACCATGTCCCGGTACATCATGTACTAAAAACTTACCGAAACGAGCAGCGTAGCGCATTGGAGACGTACGGTAATTTCCACCTATTGCGAAATAACACCCTTCGGAACCGGATTGATGTTGACGGGCCGCCAGCATACCGTAAACTATACCAGCCTTCCCCCGATCCTGAATCCTGCAGACTGTTTAGTTGCCATAACATCACGACCTGGTTGAGCGACAGAGAAAATATCAGACAATTCGACAGACATGAAAACCAACGCTCAAAGGGCAGGTTCGACAAGACAAGTCGGAGGCAGAGTCACATGGTCACGACATAGATGACTGAGAAAATGTGTCTTCCTTTTCGGTCAGCTAGGAGTCGCGCACCCTGGCCGTGAAAAGATCCGATAGCGCAAAAAATGGTCAGGTATACCGATCAATGCAGCAAAATGAGAATCGAATCAAATGAGGCTCAACAGTGAAACCTAATCAAGCCAATCACCAGATGAGTTGGGCCGGCAACCAATTGGTCACCAGATGACCGTGGCAGATTATACTGCGGCGATCCATCAAGCAGATCCCCACCAATCTTATTGAATACAAAAGCCGCCCTCTGTTCTAATTGCTGGATAGTTTCATAGACTGTATCCAAAGACCATCTACCTATCTGTGACACAAAGCCGTCTTCCACAATCCATCCACTCCTTCCCATACACTATTAAAAATAAAGGAGACAAAATATTCCTCTTACCGATATTGTGAGTCGTCGTACCGTTTTCAGATGAAGATGGAACACACTACTCGACACGCTACTCGCAACGCTACTCGCAACGCTACTCGACACGTTACACAATACTCTACTCACACGCTACTCAACACGCTACTCGACGGACATACACGAATATTTCAATTTTTGAACAATTTTAAACAACGCCGTTTAATGTACATTTATGTTCATATTTTGATCTACAGCAAGAATTAAAATATAAATTTTGTGAAGTTGCATACCAAAAACAGTTATTATTTATGTTTGAGGGAACGGAAATGTGCATTGAAACGGACGAGCTAACACGCATTTGTGAAACAGTATTCATTTTGTAATGGATGAAAACAGCACATTCGTGGAAGACTCTTCAATACTGACATAACGAGCAAACTATCTACATTTATTCGCATATGGGACTCGTACTTGTCTAGCATATCTTGAACAAATATTTGAACGGTTTATCTATTGAAACTTGCATCTGTTACGCAAAAGATCATCCACTAAATCTTAACTGCAGACTTTGCTATGGTGACTATCGCCGCCGAGAGAATAGAAATTAAACAGAAAAGCATAAACATTTCGTAGGAGTTTTAATTCATGCATTGCTTGGTTTGCGAGTCTAATTGTGCCATATAACATGAACGCTTAGGCAGACATCTTTGAGTATCGTGGTGCCGCATTCAAGGGCCTGATTAAGCAAAATTGTCTCCACTCTTATGAAGATTTATGTAATGTCGCCGCATACAGTGGAAAAAACGTGTCATTTGCCAGTTATAATCTGTATTGAGTCATATCACTGCATAATCTGTATTGAGTCATATCACTGCATAATCTGTATCGAGTCATATCACTGCATAATCTGTATTGAGTCATATCACTGCATAATCTGTATTGAGTCATATCACTGCATAATCTGTATTGAGTCATATCACTGCATATAAAAGGTTTATATAAATAAACATATTTAATACTCAGATATATTTTTCCCGTCAAATCACAGTCGTAGTTTTGATTAAAAAGTAACGCAATTGTCGTTTGAGTCAGTGTATACATTTACTCATATTTTATGTCACCGCATGCGGAGCAATATTGTTGATTAAATTCAGGGTCGAGAGTGAAGAATTGTGGAAAATATTGCGGTTATGGGCTATTTCATACAGCCATCCTGAGCCGTCACCGCGTGTGAATTCGGAAGGACATCCTATAGTATGAATCGGTATGATGATTCGGAAACTCCTCCTACCGCCTCACCGCTAAATCTCAAAGGAACACCCATTTGTAGGGAATAATTATCTACTTCGTTAACATCAAATAGGTAAGATGCATCGTTCCAAAATGTGTTTAGTTTGAATACATTCAATACGCTAATTTGCAGCGTATTGTATTGCATGTATTCAATACATTCAATAGGCTCATCAGTGGCGTATTGTATTGCCTGTCTTCAATACATTCAATACGCTCATTAGCAGCGTATTGTATTGCCTGTATTCAATACGTTAATTTGCAACGTATTGTAATGCGTGTTTCCAATACATTCAATAAGCTCATTGGGGTCATATTTTATTGCCTGTATTCAATACATTCAATAAGCTCATTCGAGGCGTATTTTATTGCCTGTATTCAATACATTCAATAAGCTCATTGGGGGCGTATTTTATTGCCTGTATTCAATACATTCAATAAGCTCATTGGGGGCGAATTGTATTGCCTGTATTCAATACATTCAATAAGCTCATTGGGGGCGTATTTTATTGCCTGTATTCAATACATTCAATAAGCTCATTGGGGGCGTATTGTATTGCCTGTATTCAATACATTCAATAAGCTCATTGGGGGGGTATTGTATTGCCTGTATTCAATACGTGCAATGCGCGCATTGGCTGCGTATTGTATTACAGTAGATAGTATGTGTCACAAGACGCAGATTTTGTCCGGCCTAC
>SDVV010011290.1:0-15899 GCA_016164225.1 Gammarus roeselii | reverse complement strand
ATTTGGTAGGTCATGTTATTTGGTAGGTCATGTTATTTGTTTGATCATGTTATTTGGTAGGTCATGTTATTTGGTAGATCATGTCAAGTCTCAGAAAGTTATTTGGTAGATCATGTTATTGTGGTAGATCATGTTACTGTGGTAGATCATGTTATTATGGTAGATCATGTTACTGTGGTAGATCATGTTATTTGGTAGATCATGTTATTTGGTAGATCATGTTATTGGTCGATCATGATATTTGGTAGGTCATGTTATTTGGGTAGATCATGTTAGTCTCAGAAAATAATGAACATGTGAGCATTGCATTTGTAGCATTTAATACTACACAGACAATTAGGTGGATTATTTTATCGATGAATTCAACTTGTTTCCCTATAATTTGAAACACATTTTTTCCTGTAACATCAGGCAGCCTCTCAACATTGAGCTGGGTAAGCAGGAAAGAGTCAGCACGAACAACAGTAGCTGGCGCTGTTTTATTCATCCTTCAGGGATGAATGTACATGACCCTGTTGCCACTTTTTCTCGAGTCATTGCGTATGACCAGAGCAGTTTCATTTGGCCTCCTGACGTACGTGATTTTTCTTCTTCATTTGCCTTATTTGGTGCCCTTTATTCAAGGTACTTCCTTGGCCCCATCTGCTACCCTTTATCCTGGGTTTAAGGGCTCAGACCAATAACAACACCAAATTTGAATATGATGCACTTTGATCAATTTTATACGCGTTTACACAGGAAATAACGACACAGAATGCTTTTATTTCAACAGCCGTTCCGCCGTCCTGCGATATGTATCATCTGACCATCGAACCTATGAAACGCTTTCGCACCTGTGTAACGAATCGCCCCTATAGAACGCGGCTACGCAAATGCAATACTTTCTCACCTATGCAACGCTGTCTCATCTATGCAACACCATTGCACCTAAACAACGCTGTCGCGTCCATGCAAGCTTTTGCATCTATGCAATGCTTGCGTGACACTGCTTTTATGTGCAGTGTATGTGCAAATGCATAAAATAGTCAATTGTTATATTACTTGACCAGGAACTGAAATATGACACTATGCATTGGAAACAAGTTGGAATGTTTTGTTTGGGATTGGATGGAGTTGCATCCGTACGACATTTCCTGTATTGGACTCATCCAATACGCGGAATGTATAGTTGAACCAAAAATTGCACCACAAATCAAACCAAAAAGAAACTCCACCACGGCCCTTCTGCTTAAGTTCAATTGCCCCACCACCTAACTACATAGACAAACCTTTCTTTGACGTCATAACCAAGGTTACACCTTTTGAAAGACGTCTGATGCGATGGTATAAATACCAGAAATACGGACACGCGAGCAGAGATAGTCACGGTAAGCAAAGATGCTCCCACTGCTCCCAAGACGACCACGATAAACAAGACAATTCCTTGTCTTGCCTATCCGAAGAATCACTGCTTTTACTGCAAAGTAAACGGCCACCCTACGGGACACGAAGATTGATCCCAGAACAAGACTGAGAGAGAGAGATCTTGCAATACCAAACTGAGCACGAAGTGTGACGACGAGAGGCTGCGGCCGCAATTCGCTCCCCCCAAACTGACCCTCCAACCCAGGAGAGAATATCAGCGTCATTTTCTACCCCTTTCCTCATGACGCTCGCAGATAGCGGTGCAAACAAAGTTGCTCCCTCAATGAACCCATTCACCATAATGAACTCGCTCACCAAATAACTGGGACGCAAACCGATAAATATAAACCGACAGGGAAAGAAGCATCTGGCCCACGTCGTAAAAATCAAGCAAAGCAACGCTATACAAATGATTAATTAAATAGACAAACACAAAGTAACTGTCGTAATACATCAGTTCTTCACGTTACAATACGAATTATATACACTTCCAACAACACTCCTAAAACTGACCTAAGCTCTTTTGCAGCAGGTTTAGCTAAGGATTACGGAGTCACCAACGTTTCCCTAGCAAAATGGATCAAACCACAAAACATCCACTCCATCGCATATCAAATCATTTTCCCAGGACTGGACATACCGGAATTCATAGTAATCCCGGGCGAACAGGGAAAAATAAAAATTTACCCAGTGGCGACGTGGCCTGCAACGTGCAAAAAATGCCTGAAATACGGCCACGTCATCAAGTACTGCCAGCCATGCATATCATAACGCTGTAAGAGGTGCGCCGGCGAGCATGACCGAAAGGACTGCACAGCATACCAACCTAACTGCTACCACTGCGCATGCCTCCATAAGGCAGGTGACCGCAACTGCCCTAAGCAGATGGACCAAAAACAATGACAATCATACAAAATGACCGCAGTCACACGAAAACAAGCCATCCAAATCTTTTACAACGAAACCTTAAACTGTAGTAATTTAAGTTACGCCAAAGCAGTTAAATCTACAACTTAGTCTACCCCACCAGACGAAACTCGCGTACCGTCAACACAAACTGCTACCATGACCCCAACACCCCTCTCCAGTACTAACAATACCACAACCAGCCTAGCGACCGCCTTCGTAATAGAGGCGGGCGTCCCACGCATTGAATCCACCAGTGCCCATGCGAGCACTGCGATGGATGCTGCCTCGGTCGACCACGAGGAGAGGTTCAATAACCCGAAAATCAAAAGGCGAAGAGACGAAGATTCCGACGACGACCGCGGGGTACGCGACGCTCTCTCGCCACGAAGTAAAAAGATTAGCAACAGGCCACGATCCACAGCTCGCCTCGATCAGAGCGTTGAACGACTTCTGACCGTCTTAACTGCGACCGCACCCAGCGAAAACCAAAGTGAGGTATTCAACCCTCAGCTAACATGACCGACACCAGAACACCTCACAAGTGAGAACGACCATCGCCTGCTCGAGGACGCGTTGAAAATCTTCAATGAAGAACTGATACCCAAAACCAATGATCGATCTTGCACCGCACTCTACTCAAATATCCCAACGAATACCACTCAGCCCATCATAATATTTAAAAAAACTCCATAGAAGAGAGACGCACTCGCTCAAGAAGCAAACACAAAGATCGTACTCCCTCATCCTCCTCCTCCTCCTAAAGAGCACTCACAGCCGAGAACGCAGAGTCTAGGAGATCATGTTCTACAGAAAGCGGACGCTCTTGCGAAAGTTCTCTGACTAGGACACCGGCGCCTCGCAGACACTAACACCACGAAAGTTTCTACAAACAACGCGACTGCTCCCAGACCATCAAGATCTGGGCGTGAAACAGATCAGAAATGAACAACAACTCAATACTTCAGTGGAATTGCCAGGGACTTAGAAGCAAGAAAGATGAATTATTATCGCTAATCTCCACCCATAGTCCTTTGGTGGTAGGCCTCCAGGAGATCAAACTCCGTGACACAGCCACCTTCACAATCCCTCAATATGTCGTACACCGTCGAGAATGACCCAATAATGTGACTGCACACGGCGAAGTGGCACTTATGATCCATCTAAGCATATCTCATCACCTCCTTCCTCTGAGAACAGAACTCCAAGCTGTCGCAGTGAAGATATGTATCTGAAGACCAAATACAGTGGAATCTATCTACTCGTCACGAAACCCACGACCCCACGTTGGCACTAATGACCGATCTGCTTAACCAACTGCATCATCCCGTACTCCTCCTTGGAGACTTCAACAACTACCGCGAAGTCTGGGGATGCGTGAGAACAGACCCCAGGGGAGTGATAATGGCCAACATCATAGACACTCACAACCTGGTCCTTCTCAACGACGGACAACCCAGCCGAATCACCCTCAAAAGTGAAACCGCCATCGATTTATTAATCTGCTCCCCCCACTTTAGCTCCCCAACTCGTTTGGGGAGTCCTGCCTTCAATACATGCCACTGATCACAACCCAGTGATCATATCGCGCCTTACTAACCGACGCACAGGAACGGGGAGGAATACTCGACACATGTCTCATGGGATGATGTGGAGAGCCTTCCTGAAGACATTTTAGAGCGCGACCTTGTCATACATCTATACGATAAATTAAGTGCAGCTGCCGCATGCGTTCCCCAATATTTACCCTCGACCTTCTTCCCTAAACCTTGGTGGTGCTCGGAGGTACAAGAAGCAATGGACCAGCGTGAAAGGATGTAAGGTGCCTTCCGCCGCGCACGTTTCCCCAGGAACCGAGTAGCTTGGAAAAGAGAAATTGCCGTGTTCCGCAAACTTAGCGTGGAGAAGAAACGAGAAAGCTGGACCCAATAAGTCAACACAATCAATCGAAACACCCCTCGTTTCCAAGTGTGGGGAAAAATTCAGGCATATCCATGGTTGCCCCGAGAGACCTAGTCACGTACTGTCAAGCGGAGACACAGTCTGTTCTTCGTACGCCGACATCGCGGGCAAACTAGCTCAGACTTTCAGACAAATATCACAATCAACAAATTATACGGCTTCTTTCTAACGGGGAAAGGTCATAAGAGAAAGTGAGCATATCGACTTCACTTCCGTAAATTAGGAATTCTACAACCAACCTTTCTCCCTCCATGAACAACAATATGCTATCGATCATACTCGTGGAACCTCACCCGGGACGGACCGAGGGCACATCAACATGATCGCACACCTTCCTGACAACGCTCTCCAGCACCTACTAAATGTCTTTAATACGTTGTATTCAAATTCATTATTTCCCAATCAATGGCGCGAATTCATAATTATCCCGATACCCAAACCAGGAAAATGTCACAGCGACCCACATAACCATCGTCCCATTGCCCTAACTAGCGTTCTATGTAAGATTATGGAAAGAATGATAAACTCACGCCTAGTCGACTACCATGAAATGCATGCAGGCCTTAACAACATCCAATGCGGTGGCCGTAAACGCCACTCCACAACGGACCACCTCGTACGACTAGAATCAGACATTAGACAGGCCTTCGTCCGAAGAGAACATGTGGTTTCTATATTTTTTGACCGTAAAGGTTTGAGAGGTCGCCTAGCACGTTTCATCAGGGTCAAGGTGGGCAACAGTCTCCGTCATATCCGCAAGAAATGGGCTTCCCCCAGCGAAGCGTCCTCAGTGTCACTCTTTTTATCCTCAAAATCGATTAGTTAGCCGACATTCTTCCCCGAGGCGGAAGACTGCTCTCATCACTATACGTGGACGACCTACAAATAAGCTACTGACACCCCAGCCTCACAACAATTCAACATGAACTCCAGAAGTGCCTAAACCTACTCGGGAACTGGGCTTCCCCAAACTGATTCCGATTCTCGCCCTCTAAAACTAATAGCATGCACTTTACCCGTGTGCCCGGCTTACACCTGAAACCAGCCCTAACTCTGCACAACACCCCTCTAGAAGACGAATAAACTATAAAATTCCTGGGTCTTGTGTAGGACCCTAAACTCACGTGGCGATCCCACATTGCAGCCCTGGCGACTCGATGCAAAAGGTCGACGGGACTTATCCTTTCGGTAACATCCCTGAAGTTCGGTGCCGACATGGACACCGGAATGACGTTGTTCAGAGCAATAATACGATCGCGCATGGACTACGGAGCCGTTGTCTACGGATCTGCAGCCAAAACTACTCTCAACCCTCTCTCGACCATCGCCGACAATGGTCTGCGCATCACAACCGGGCGTTCCGCTCCACCCCAATCGAATCCCGTAACGTGCTTGCTAACGAACTTCCACTTCCGTTCCGGCGAAACAAACTTTTACCACAATACTATTTTAAGACTAGAAGTCTTATCAACAACCCCGTAATCAGCCACATCACCAACATAACCGATAAGCGCCTTTTCGCGGCTAAAAAGAACGTATGCCCACCGTTTTCCCTTCGTGTTGACAGCCTGCTGACCTCGCTAAACATCAATCGTAAAGCTATTAAGCCTTCATTCTCCTATCGAATTCTTCAAATTAACACACCAACATGGATGATCAACCCACCACCGGCCAACCTAGATCTGCAGGTGTACCCTAGAGCAACTACTCCAACCAACGCGTGCCGGCTGGAATTCGTAAGACTATTTGAGGAATAATATTTAGAGCATCGCCATATTTACACCGACGGCTCCAAAACCGCGGACGGAGTGGGAGCCGCCGCTGTGTGCGGGAATATCCCACTCTCAGCCACCCTCCCACAAGAGGCCTCCGTGTTATATGCGGAGCTCCACGCACTCGAACTAGCCATCTCTATTGCCAAAACATATCACTTCCCCAAATACGTCGTATTCTCAGTCTGAGTGTCCTCGCCCAGCCTAAAACACTGCACTACGAACATCCCGCTCTACGTAAAATGCAGCACGATCTCTTTGTGATGTCCGAAACGAGTCAGGCAGTTGAATTCTGCTGGATCCCCGGACACGCGGGAATAAGAGGAAACTAACTTGCGGACTCGCTTGCTAAACTGGCATCAACTCACCTAGAGCAATTTTTCGCTTTACATTACCAGGACTGGTTCCCTATCATCAACTCTCATATAACATCCCGATGGGATGAAATGTGGCAACAGAGTATACAAAAAATTGCTTTAGTCAAACCCTCAGTCGGAGAATGGGAAACAAAGTTCACCAACAGAAAAGAACAAGGGTTCATCAACCGCTTGAGCACGGGACACACGTGGATAACTCACAACCACCTGATGGATGTCGACGTAGGACCAAACGCGCCACCTTGCCCTGTTGCCACCAAGTGGCTATCAGCGTGAAACACTTACTGATTACTGATGGATTGCAACGCACTCGCGGCAGCCCGACGAGCGTTCTTGAATCCCCCGTGCAACCTACAAAGCCTACTCACGGACCCAACCTACCGTAAAAAGCTTATCGCTTTCGGAAAACACACCGGACTATACGAAGCTCTCTAAACCTCAAACACCTGTGCAAGTGAGGCGGTCTCTCTACCCCATTACGCACAGAAATAACAACACATTTTACGAAGATACGGATTAACTCTTAACTCTCTAGTACGCGCTAATACGCAAATATGCCACAGTAGAAATGTGTACTGACTTCATCTTGACATGACTAATATTTTTGCACGCGAGGCCGTGCGAACTTACCTGAATCAATGACGGTCGCGCCCTACGGGGGAGCCTATTATGACTCGCTGTGAGGCTCAGGTGGGAATGAGGCTAAAATCAAATCTAAATCATGAGAGCGTGGCCTGCCAGCTCCATCGCCATCTCATCGGGCAGCTACGCAACCAAAAATACATTATATTTCATTCATTGAACAGATATAAACCAGCTTTTATATATATTTTTCCGCTGAATAAACTCTGAACTGAAACCTTAAATATTCAATGTATGTATAAACTTCAATAATGTTGAGCGATTAGTAATTATCTTTTTTATATTTTTGGAGTTTCGAGTTTATTCCTTTTAGTATTTTGCAGCAAATGGCGGCTCCTCTCATCCAATTCCTTATCTTATATTGCAAGGGTGTGAAAAACAACATAGAAATGAAACAATGTACCCACGGATGATCTCCAATCAATCACACGTTCATAATTTTGAAGAGGTTGCCGTTGCATTGTGGCTCATTAAATGTTTACATTTATAAGCCAAAACTTTCATTGCAGATTTGTTCCAGGTATATGCAAGCGTTGCGTAGGTTGTGAAAGACTAAATAACCCATATATGGTGTTATAAATTTTCTAACAATTTAAATACTCTATTAAATTGACATCAAATGACATTTTCAACTTTGAAATCATGCAACAGATAAACAAGATGGACGTTACACGTTTTAATGCATCAAATTACAAAAGAACAGCTTTAGCTTACAAATGTAACCCATTCTTATGAGCGCAGATCCGAGCCCTTTGGACGACGCTTGCAACTGTACGTCTAACAGTTCCCTTGCTGACGTCAGCCACGACGTTGTTTAGCAGTTTCTTCTGATATTCAATCGCCACTGATTTACGTTTTTGGACAGTGGATTCCATTTCTCCCCAAAAACCAGTGGGCGAGCGGCTGATTTCGGAGCCATGAACGTGCCGAGGGAGGGACGTTCGGCGCCTGATTATTCCTCCGTAATGTTGGACGATGAAGATGCGGTTTCCTCGCTGGATCAGCGGATCAGAGATTGTGGTGCTTCTTCGAATTCATCGCTACTCCGTCTTTGAACCACAATATTGGTAACAGTCTGCCAAGTGGGTCGCCTTCATATTGGACAAGTTTCTGGGGCAAGTAAGTAATGAGCCGCTGTACGAATCAGCCTGGCCTGCTCGTCGCCCCGACCTCGGCTCGCTCGACTACTGCTTTTCTGAGGAGATGAAATTCTTTTTCTACAAACGCAAGCTAACGACAGTTGAATTTCTGAAGAAACTGCTATGCAAAATCGGACATAAACGAGCCAGGAAAAAGTTCGTTGTGCAGTTGCAGGCGTCATCCAAAGGGTTTAGATGTGCGCCCACTTGATATCGCATTTCAAAGATAAAATTTAGTATTGTGGAATTTGATTAATTACATCGATAAAAATAATTACTCTTCAATCTACCCCATTGATTCTAAATCTAAGAAGTCATGATGTCGATATTACAGAGCATTTAAATAGTAAAAATAGGTCAATTTGCCTATCACAAGACTGAATAACGTTGGTCACAAGAAAATTATTGCGTGTCGTTTGTTCGTTTCGGTCTAAACGTTTCTTAAATTATCAAAACACGTCGTATTTGAAATATTGCGTTTTTTATTGGTCAAAACAGCCAACCTCGAATGAAGAGTAGCAGATGGGGCAATGGAAGAACCTTGAATGAAGGGCAACAGATGGGGGAAATGAAGAACCTTAAATAGAAGGCATCAGATGGAGCAAAGGAAGAAGCTTGAATAAAGGGCATCAAATTGAGCAAAAGAAGGACATTGAATAAAAGGAATCAGATGGAGCAGAGGAAGAACCAAGAAGAACCTTGAATAAAGGGCATCAGATGGGGCTAACGAACTAGAGAAGAATCTCGCACGTCGGACATCTCGATGAAACATTTGCTCTGGCCATGCGCTGTGTCCTAATTTACTGCAAGTCACGTTCATTCATCTCTTGCGTGAATGAATTTAAACGGTGCCAGGCACGTTCATGGTCCAGCAGTGGCGCACTGCTGGACCATCAACCATGAAGCGGGGAAGGTCTGTCGGGGCGATGGCCCACGCAAAACGTGGGCCATCGCCACGACTCATCCCACCTTGGACCCCGACTGTAGGTAGTGAACTACATGGTCGAAACCAGTGCGTAAAGTGTTACATTTCTGGTGTTGATGTGATGCAAGCTAGGAAACGACGTTTAGAAGTGTCCCTGCTTTCACAACAACCATGCGCACTTGGTATTAACGTTGTGTTGTACCTGAAGAAGGATAGGCATATAGTTTTTCTAGAGCTTGATGGGCAAGTGCGTTTCTCGCCCTTTCCATCATTGGAACCTTCCAGCAGACGACAAGGCCAGATTTCCAACGTATTCAATATGTTTTCAAATTACTTCTTGGCAAAAATACGTCTGTCTTAACATATCTTAATTTTTTTAACAGCATATTCATTGGTACCATTACCATGTCAAAGCTCTTCAATAAATCACACTCCCATGATTTGGATGTTTTTACTTCTCACTGTAGTGCCAAATAAAACGTTACATAAAAAAATACATCCATTAAACACGTTTATCGTTGTTAAGAATATACTCTACCATTATGGTTTAAAATTGAACCCAAACAATTTTATTCGTGGCTTTTTAGTCTCTTTGACGAACAACAAATTTCACAACGTATTTCTCCATCTTAAATCCAGGGGTTTTCGTAGTGAGAGTTGCATAGTAACCAATAGTTTCGTAATCACTCAACGACACGATGGAGGGGATGAGTAAACTTCACCACATGCTTCGTCACTACTACTGTAAGTGCAGATTAAACTAAGCTTCACCAAACTAAGTTTGGCCATGGGTGCGTTGTCCCTTCTCGCTCGCTACTTTTTACCCGCGCTTTGTTGAAAGGTTGAGTGATGCCACAGAAAGAAAAATATTTTTCTGTGGCAAATTCAAGAAAACTATAGTGAATGTATAATGAAAAATCTTTAATCTGTATGATAAAATTCAGATACAGACTCGAGGTTAAATTCCCCAGAAAGCTCTGTAGACACGTAAGGCAACGGAAAAGTTAATGACGTGACAGAGTGTCACGTCATTAACGTTTCCGCTGCCTTGTGTGTCTAAAAAGATTTGAATCATTTAACTTACATTTATAACAATATTTTCATTAGAAATAATCCTATGTATGATCTTCGTAACAATGCGGATTTGCAAATTTTCCGGAACTCGTTAACACAGCCTCAACCATTTTTAGAATACAAAGCTGCTAAAACCTGAAATTCGATTACGATAGTTATGAAGACGGGAAGAAGTATAGCTACCTTCAAACGTGAACTAAAATTATACCTGTTCGAATTTGTGCGTGCAGAAAAACTTGAATCGTAATTTACTTCCGATATTCGATTTACCGTGTCAACTATTTATGTTTCATCGGTTTCATTTTATAAATACCTTTATTTAATTTTATTGACCCTTCAGATGCTGAAGCTTTCACTATCATAAATGGCAAACGAGACCATCAGTAGACTGAAACCACTTCTAAACGGACACCATCTCAGAACACTCATTTCTGAGTAAAACCGACTAACATTGATATTGTGTTCACGAGTACAACGCAAGTAAAAGTTCGAATACTCTGAAAATCAGGAAATTTATTGGGATTGAAATTGAATGTTATGGATTCAATAAATTTTATCCAAGATTAAATTCTGTATAATAATTTATGTTTTAGATTTTCAATCGTTCAGGATTCAAGAAACGTGATACATGTAATGTAATGTAAATTTTCCATCATAGTTCTTACAGACACATATCATATTGTTAACAATGTTTCACATTTTCCATGGCGTATTCGTATTTTCTAAACGACATTTTGGCAAATGATCTTTTATCGACACCAATGTGGACCACTTGGTCTGGTGGCCGTCGCTGAACTTGACCTCCATGGATCTAACATGAGGAGAAATGACCTCCATGGATCTAACATGAGGAGAAATGACCTCCATGGATTTAACATGAGGAGAAATGTTCTAATCAGTCAGCTGCTCTGTAATGCTTCCCCCCATTTAATCTTCGCCCCATCCTCCCCTCCTCAGCCAAATGACCTCGTTCATCAGGCCATTTAGCGGCCTACAGTTTAACATGGGCAAATATTGTAGTAAAATAGCGAACTCAACTACCTCCAGCAGGATTACTCGCAGGTACAGATGGTTGAATAATTCAACTCTTAATATCATAGGAGTATTTTGGCAGTGCGGACCTTTAGTGACCCTCGGCCTAGACCTGAGTGAGGCAAGTGATGCTGGCATCAGTTGACAGTCTGTGTGAGGCAAGTGAGGCTGGCATCAGTAGACAGTCTGTGTGAGGCAAGTGATGCTGGCATCAGTTGACAGTCTGTGTGAGGCAAGTGAGGCTGGCATCAGTAGACAATCTGTGTGAGGCAAGTGAGGCTGGCATCAGTAAAAAATCTGTGTGAGGCAACTGATACTGGCATCAGTAGACAATCTGTGTGAGGCAACTGATACTGGCATCAGTAGACAGTCTGTGTGAGGCAACTGATACTGGCATCAGTAGACAATCTGTAAGGCAACTGATACTGGCATCAGTAGACAATTTGTGTGAGGCAACTGATACTGGCATCAGTAGACAATCTGTGTGAGGCAACTGATACTGGCATCAGTAGACAGTCTGTGTGAGGCAACTGATACTGGCATCAGTAGACAATCTGTAAGGCAACTGATACTGGCATCAGTAGACAATTTGTGTGAGGCAACTGATACTGGCATCAGTAGACAATCTGTGTGAGGCAACTGATACTGGCATCAGTAGACAGTCTGTGTGAGGCAACTGATACTGGCATCAGTAGACAATCTGTAAGGCAACTGATACTGGCATCAGTAGACAATTTGTGTGAGGCAACTGATACTGGCATCAGTAGACAATCTGTGTGAGGCAACTGATACTGGCATCAATAGACAATCTGTGTAAGGCAACTGACACTGGCATCAGTAGAGAATCTATGTGAGGCAACTGATACTGGCATCAGCAAACAATCTCTGAGGCAACTGATACTGGCATCAGTAGACAGTCAGTAGACCATTTAGGTTATATCAACCACTCCCTGTTTCCATAGCACCATGGTAGAGAATATGTCTTCACCTGCACAGTTACTGGTTTAAAATACTTTGACAACAAAGGATTATTGGTTCAACCTTAACAAAACGAAGTGCGCGAAGCTGGCATCACAACTTATTGTGTTGGATGATCAGGAGCATGGAATTTTTTAGTCATTTTTATTACCCTAGATAATTGTATGGTACAGAATCCCGAGATCGCAGTACACAGCCACACACACACATACACAACAATAGTTTTTTCAGAGGTACGATGATAAGGAGTAGGCGGAAATTTATTGAGAGCAGTTCCGAGATTCTATGTTGTCGGCAGAGTATGTGTCGTTGGGGGGCGAGGTGAGTGCTTGGTTCATAGTGCAAGTGGGACAGAGACGAGGCTGCGCTATATCTCCTTAGCTGTTCAATCTGTACATGGATGGAGTGGTCAAGGAGGTGAATTGGAGTGCTATTGGCCGAGGTTCAAAGCCGTTTGGGAGCAAATTGGTGGAGTTCGCAGTCGAGTCAGTTACTGTTTGTGGATGATACGGCACTTGTGGCAGATTGGGAGGAGAAGTTGTGCAGGCTAGTGTCGGAGTTCCAATGAGTGTCGGACGAAGAAGCTGCGAGTTGACGTGGGTAAAAATAAAGTAGTGAGATGTTCGAGAAATGACAACGACGGACTAAAGAGTTGAAACCGCTGAAGTTTATTACGACAAGAATGTACAGTAGCGAGCGAAAATTCGTTTATGATTTCAAATTTGGTGAAATTTTCAATGTCCAATTTTCGTTCTAAAATTAATATTACCCACTAAAATTATTGGTCCACACAAGTCGAATTCCACGTGGGGAAAGTCGAATTTGTTTTTTCCGGTTACTGACTAACCATAAACAAATTTTTGCTCGCTACGGTACAGTTTAAATAATAAGATTTCATTTTATATCCATGATAATTTAAGGCACTAAACTTGAAGGCTTCATTCAAGCTTTTCGAGCTTCTGGGGCAACATAATCTTTACTTACTTACCTATCGATTTTAAGTAAGCCGAAAACACCTTAAATAAATATAACCAGATTTATTAGGCCTAGACACTAACTGGAAGAACACCGAAACAATTCTATACCTGACAATAATTGACATGAGTGTACTATTAACATTGAGAAATAAAACTTCAATATATCGCACGCAAGTTGTTGCGCTAGGAATTTTCCTGTTTCTCATTAACTTGTATAAATTCGAATATGGTCGAGAGACAGTGAGACAAACTGGTCTCGCATCGACATTCGATGCGGGACACTTATATCACGCACATTTATGTTTAGAGACACTTGTGTCTCTTCTATGTCATGCACATTCATCTCGAAAGTCACTGATTGTGTCTCTTATGTCACCCACATGACTTGATGAGTTTGACGCTGCCCAGGTGTGCTTTCCCGCTCTTGCGTCTCGTTGAGAAATGGGTAGGGGAAGTCCCGGTTACTATTACGCAGCAAGGGTAAACCAGTGAAGGCTGTGGGGCCCTGCTGCTGACACTGATCTCGAACCTCATTCCTGAATCCGAAGTGCGTGTTGCGGGGTCCTGGCAAGGCGCTTAAGTGCCACAGGGCCAAGTTTGTTTGCGTGTGCTCGAGTGCATTAGGCGAGCTGAGGTGCGTCTTGACGTCAGCTACCACCCTTTCTGGGGGATTTGACCTCGAGTCTGTAACTAAATTTTATCATACAGGTTGAAGTTTTTTCATAAGTTCACTATAGTTTTCTTGAATTGGTCACAGGAAAGTATTTTTTTTCTGTGGAATCAGGCAACCTCTCGACAGAGCGCGGGTAAAAAGTAGCGAGCGAGCAGGGATAACGTACCCATGGCCAAACTTAGTTTGGGCAAGCTTAGTTTAATCCGCACTTGGTTGTGCACTTAGTCATCAACTTTTCCGCTGCCTTGAGTGTCTTCATAGCTTTGAATCATCTAGCTTACATTGATAACTTTATTTTTTCATTAGAAATAATCCTATGTATGATCTGCGTAACAATGCGGATTTGCAAATTCACCGAAACTCAACACAGTCTCAACCATTTTTAGAATACAAAGCTGCTAAAACCTGAAATTCGATTACGATAGATATAAAGACGGGGAGAAGTATAGCTACCTTCAAACGTAAACTAAAATTATATCTGTTCGAACTTGTACGTGCAGAAAGACTTGAATTGTAATTTACTTCCGATACTCAATTTTCCGTGTCAACTATTTATGGTTCATCGGTTTCATTTTATAGATACCTTCACTCTTATTGACTCTTCAGATGCTCTTATATGTCCAATTATCTTGTTCATGAAGAAATTCGTTCATTTATTATACCCATCGATAAAAACGTATTGATTTTTTTTCCTGTGCATATAATAACATGTCATGCTAACTATGCAGTTAGTTGCAAATTGGTGTCATTGTGCGCCAACCAGTGTGTGAGTAATGTAATAGAAAACCTCATGTCGGACGTTTTTGACTACATTTTTTTCAGTAAATGTCAGTCGAAGCAATGACTAGTCATGATGAAGTGAACGTCGGTCATCATCTATACCTTTTTTAATTAAAAGTCCAATGTAACGCTCTTATCTGTCTCAACATATTAAAAAGTAAAGATTAGAGGATGTCCTTCAATGTTTATCGGTTGGTCCTTACACCTCAACCTTACTTATAAGTCAATATTACACTCATCTAAGTAGCAAATGTTGTCTTCATGACAGCTCGCGCTGACGAAGACTTAGTACGTATTATCTGTATAGTGGGATATTTCTGTTATTCTGTCAACACATCATTGTAACAAAATAAATTTAAATCCCTAAATCCTGCACTCGTGATAACAATAACATGCTACTCTTGATAACAATAGCTTGACGATCTTGATGACAATAGCCAGACACTCCTCATGACAATAGCATACCCTTCTTGATAACAATAGCTTGACGCTCTTGATAACAATAGCATGACACCCCTCATGCCAATAGCATGGTACTCTTGATAACAATAGCATGACACTCGTGATAACAATAGCATGACACCCCTCATGACAATAGCATGGCACTCTTGATAACAATAGCATGACTCATGATAACAATAGCATGACACCCCTCATGCCAATAGCATGGCACTCTTGATAACAATAGCATGACACTCGTGATAACAATAGCATGACACCCCTCATGACAATAGCATGGCACTCTTGATAACAATAGCATGACACTCGTGATAGCAATAGCATGACACCCCTCATGACAATAGCATGGCACTCTTGATAACAATAGCATGACGCTCCTCATGACAATAGCATGACACTCGTGATAACAATAGCATGACGCTCCTCATGACAATAGCTTGGCGCTCTTGATAACAATAGCATGATACTTCTCATGACAATAGCATGACATTCTTGATAACAGTAGCTTGGCGCTCTTTATAACAAAAGCATGACACTCCTCATGACAATAGCATGACATCCCTCATGACAATAGCATGACACTCCTCATGACAATAGCATGACACTCTTCATGACAAAAGCATGACGTCCCTCATGACAATAGCATGACACTCCTCATGACAATAGCATGACACTCCTCATGACAATAGCATGACACTCCACATGACAATAGCATGACACTCCTCATGACAATAGCATGACACTCCTCATGACAATAGCATGACACTCCTCATGACAATAGCATGACACTCCTCATGAC
>SDVV010011289.1:1338-15899 GCA_016164225.1 Gammarus roeselii | reverse complement strand
TGGGGCGGTAATTGCGTGGGTCTCTGTGGCAGTCATTATATTATTCTTTCCATCATCTTACAGAGGACGCTGGTACAGGCAATGGGGCGGTAATTGCGTGGGTCTCTGGCAGCTTTCAAGTTTGGATATTGGGATGATTGCAGATTCTCGCTATTAGTCAGGAAAAAATGACTTTTAATACAATATGTTGAACATTTTTAATAGATACTTGAGGGCACATTCAGGGAGATGTTTGATCATGTTGATATGCACGCGATCCGGCCCGGATGAGGTTTTGCGGGTATAGTCTACATCATACTGTGTTTTTTGGAGAGAGAATGGTTGTAGAATTCTTTGTTAAGGAAGTGAGGCTAAGCCAATAATTTACTTTCACTGAATTTATGTTCCTAGTTGAAAAGCAGCCGTATACATAATTGATCGCGCAAGTTTATCAGCGATTACGCGTAGGAAGAATAAACGGTGCCTCCTTCTGAACGGATGTGGATAGGTCGCTTGGTTCGTCCCTGGATACGTCTGACTTTTTCCCACACTCGGGAGAGGAGGGTGTTTCTGTTAAAAGTTCAGACTAATTGGGTCCAGCATTATCGCTTTTTCTCCACTTTAAGTTGGTGGAATATGGCAGATGACATTTTTCACGCTATTTGGTTCCTACGGAACCGTGCGCGACGGAAGGCATTGTACAGTCTTTCACGCCTGTCTCTTGCTTCTAGCCCCTTCGGGCACCATAATGGCTTTGTGAAAAAGGTTGAGGTGAATATTGTGGGATGCATGCAGTAGCTGCACTTAGGAATTTCTCGTAAAGATGGGTGACGCGGTAGTGTTCCGAGATGTCATCGAGGATGCCGTCCATGTCATGCCACGTAAAGATGGGTGACGAGGTAGTGTTCCGAGATGTCATCGAGGATGCCGTCCATGTCATGCCACGTAAAGATGGGTGACGAGGTAGTGTTCTGAGATGTCATCGAGGATGCCGTCCATGTCATGCCACGTAAAGATGGGTGACGAGGTTGTGTTCCGAGATGTCATCGAGGATGCCATCCATGTCATGCCAAGTAAAGATGGGTGACGAGGTAGTGTTCCTAGGTGTCATCGAGGTTGCCATCCATGTAATGCCACGTAAAGATGGGTGACAAGGTAGTGTTCCGAGATGTCATCGAGGATGCCATCCATGTCATGCTACGTAAAGATGGGTGACGAGGTAGTGTTCCGAGGTGTCATCGAGGATGCCATCCATGTCATGCCACGTAAAGATGGATGACAAGGTAGTGTTCCGAGATGTCATCGAGGATGCCATCCATATAATGCCACGAAAAATATGGGTGACGAAGTAGTGTTTCGAGATGTCACCGAGGATGCCATCCAAGTCATGCCACGTAAAGATGGGTGACGAGGTAGTGTTGCGAGGTGTCATCGAGGATGCCATCCATGTCATGCCACCCGATATGAGCCGAGTCTTTCTCTCATGCAGCTGCTTTTCGGTAGTTGAATCGAATTTGATTTGAGCCTCATTTCCACCGGAGCCTCAACGTGAGTCATAATAGGCTGCCCCGTAGGGTGATCGAAGATCTTGTGCAGCGAGATTGTAAGGTTGGTTGGTGAGGCATCATACCTCACAGTCCCTCTCAACAAGCCCAGTCATAACAATAACTGGTCACATTATGCCATCATACCTCACAGTCACACTCAATAAGCCCAGTCATAACAATAACTGGTCAGATTATGCCCTCATTCCTCACAGTCACACTTAACAAGCCCAGTCATAACAATAACTGGTCAGATTATGCCCTCATTCCTCACAGTCACACTTAACAAGCCCAGGCATAACGATAACTGGTCACATTATGCCCTCATTCCTCACAATCGCACTTAACAAACCAGTCTTAAAAATAACTGGTCACATTCTGCCCTTATACCTCACAGTCACACTTAACAAGCCAGTCTTGACAATAACTGGTCACATTATGCCATCATACCTCACAGTCCCTCTCAACAAGCCCAATCATAACGATAACTGGTCACATTATGCCTTCATACTTCACAGTCTCACTCAACAAGCCCAGTCATAACATCACATCGAGCGTGACTTTTTCCGAGTGCGGGTTTAATCAAGAGATCTGCTGCCCTGATCGTGAGAGACCAACATACAAGCATTGGAATACGCCCTGCATTGGTTAGGCGCGCTGGCCGTGGCTCACTCACTACAGAGGGTATTTAGGGCTGGTCGTGGCTCACTCACTACAGAGGGGACTAGGGCTGGTCGTGGCTCTCACTACAGAGGGGACTAGGGCTGGTCGTGGCTCTCACTACAGAGGGGACTAGGGCTGGTCGTGGCTCACTCACTACAGAGGGGACTAGGGCTGGTCGTGGCTCACTCACTACAGAGGGAACTAGGGCTGGTCGTAGCTCACTCACTTCAGAGGGGACTAGGGCTGGTCGTGGTTCACTCACTACAGAGGGGACTAGGGCTGGTCGTGGCTCATTCACTACAGAGGGGACTAGGGCTGGTCGTGGCTCATTCACTACAGAGGGGACTAGGGCTGGCCATGGCTCATTCACTAGAGGGGACTAGGGCTGGTCGTGGCTCATTCACTACAGAGGGGACTAGGGCTGGCCGTGACTCATTCACTACAGAGGGGACTGGGGCTAGCCGTGACTCATTCACTACAGAGGGGACGAGGGCTAGCCGTAGCTCATTCACTACAGAGGGAACTGGAGCTGGCCGTGGCTCACTCCCTAGAGAGGGGACTGGGGCTGGCCGAGGCTCACTCACTAGAGAGTGGACTAGGGCTGGCTGTGGTTCATTCACTACAGAGGGGACTAGGGCTGGCCGTGGCTCACTCACTAGAAAGGAGACTGGGGCTGGCTGTGAGTCACTCACTACAGAGGGTCGGGCTGGCCGCGGCCTATTCACTACAGAGGGAACTGGGGCTGGCCGTGGCTCACTCACTAGAGAGGGACGGGCTGGCCGTGGCTCACTAACTAGAGAGGGGACTGGGGCTGGCCGTGGCTCACTCACTAGAGAGGGGACTGGGGCTGCCCATGGCTAACTCACTAGAGAGGGGACTGGGGCTGACCGTGGTTCACTCACTACAGAGGGGACTGGGGCTGACCGTGGCTCACTCACTACAGAGGGGACTGAGGCTGCTCGTGACTCACTCACTAGAGAGGGAACTGAGGCTGCTCGTGACTCACTCACTAGAGAGGGAACTGCGGCTGGCCGCGACCCATTCACTTCAGAGGGAACTGGGGCTGGCCGTGGCTCACTCACTAGAGAGGGGACTGGGGCTGGCCGTGGCTCACTCACTAGAGAGGAACGGGCTGGCCATGGCTCACTCACTAGAGAGGGGACTGGGGCTGGCTGTGGCTCACTCACTAGAGAGGGACGGGCTACCGTGACTCACTCACTAGAGAGGGACGGGCTGGCCGTGGCTCACTCACTAGAGAGGGACGGGCTGGCCGTGGCTCACTCACTGGAGAGGGGACTGGGGCTGGCCGTGGCTCACTCACTAGAGAGGGACGGGCTGGCCGTGGCTCACTTACTAGAGAAGGACGGGCTGACCGTGGCTCACTCACTCGAGAGGGATGGGCTACCGTGGCTCACTCACTAGAGAGGGACGGGATGGCCGTGACTCACTCACTAGAGAGAAACGGGCTGGCCGTGGCTCACTCACTGGTGAGGGGACTGGGGCTGGCCGTGGCTCACTCACTGGAGAGGGGACTGGGGCTGGCTATGGCTCACTCACTAGAGGGACGAGCTGCCCGTGGCTCACTCACTAGAGAGGAAACTGGGGCTGGCTGTGGCTCACTCACTAGAGAGGGACGGGCTGGCCGTGGCTCACTCACTCGAGAGGGACGGGCTGGCCGTGGCTCACTCACTAGAGAGGGACGGGCTGGCCGCGGCTCACTCACTAGAGAGGGGCGGGTTGGCCGTGGCTCACTCACTAGAGAGGGTGCTGGGGTTGGCCGTGGCTCACTCACTAGAGAGGGACGAGCTGGCTGTGGCTCACTCACTAGAAAGGGGACTGGGGCTATGCGACAAGGCGCGACTGATTAGACTTCGCACTGTAACACTCACCGGCCGGCTGTAGTGACTCCAGCAGTGGTCTGCAGCACTGGAAAATTTGACTCGCTCTGCTGTAACTCAGCTACGCCATCAACAGCACCTATGAAAACACGTCATACAGATTTGAATTACACAAGCGATGAATTATCACAGATGCTCAATAGAAATAGGTTTGCATAGCAGTAATAAACAATTTAGTTTTATAACAAGGAATATTATAAAAACTACATCTTAAAATGACTTCGGTTTGGAATTCGTCTCCTTCTGTTGCTGAAATCGTTTTGTTGACACTGACAGCGAAACATTTTTTATTACGAGAGCAGTTTCAATGCCACGGCCATCCAAGAGTATCAAGTTTGTATTTCCTTTAATACAATCACAGAAGTGACCACCGATACGTCGATTAAGTGGCTCAAACGCGAGTAACGTTACCTTGCAAGAGCGAGTAACGTTACCTTGCAAGAGCGAGTAACGTTTCCTCGCAAGAGCGAGTAACGTTTCCTTGCAAGAGCGCGTAACGTTACCTTGCAAGAGCGAGTGACGTTACCTTGCATGAACGAGTAACGTTACCTTGCAATAGCGAGTAACGTTACCTTGCAATAGCGAGTAACGTTACCTTGCAACAGCAAGTAACGTGAGCTTGCAAGAGCGAGTAACGTTACCTTGCAAGAGCGAGTAACGTTACCTTGCAAGAGCGAGTAACGTTACCTTGCAAGAGCGAATAACGTTACCTTGCAAGAACGAGTAACGTTACCTTGCAAGATCGAGTAACGTTACCTTGCAAGAGCAAGTAACGTTACCTTGCAAGAGCGAGTAACGTTACCTTGCAAGAGCGAGTAACGTTACCTTGCAAGAGCAAGTAACGTTACCTTGCAAGAGCGAGTAACGTTACCTTGCATAAGCAAGTAACGTTACCTTGCAAGATCGACTGACGTTACCTTGCAAAATCGAGTAACGTTACCTTGCATGAGCGAGTAAGGTTACCATGCAAGAGCGAGTAACGTTAACTTGCAAGAGCGAGTAACGTTACCTCGCAAGAGCGAGTAACGTTACCTTGCAAGAGCGAGTAAAGTTACCTTGCAAGAGCGAGTAACGTTACCTAGCATGAACGAGTAACGTTACCTTGCAAGATCGAGTAACGTTACCTTGCAAGAGCGAGTAACGTTACCTTGCAAGAGCGGACCATTTATACAAGTTTGTTTGAGAAAATAAAATGGTAGGCATAAGATGATTAGTAAGAGACAGAATACAAGGCCTGACAGCGTTGTTTTTGACGGTCAAGATGTGAGTTTTAATTACAGAAAACAACTTCCCTGATGAGCGACGGATCGTCCACTCAGCTACCGTCGCAACGACTCTCCAGCCGATGGACATGGTTCTCAAACATCGGGTGTACACAAGCATAATGTGGCCCTGGCATACAGTTTCAGAATGCTGGCGCGAGTCAGTATGTTGTCTTGAGCAGACACCCATTGCAGCCAGCGACACCTGGGTGGGGAGACGCGCACGCAAGTTTAGCAAGGGAATCGGCTAGCTCATTTACCCTTATTCCTGCGTGAGGTATCCGGCCCAATTCGATGGCTTGGCCTGTCTCGGACACTATGAAGGAGCGTGCTGTATTTTACGTGTAGAGGGGTGTGTATTTTAGGTGTAGAGTGTCAAGCTGATGTATTTAGGGAGGGGGCGGTTTGTTTTGATGATTGAGATGGGTAATTCGAGTAAGTACAGCTCTGCAGAGGAAACAGGCTTCTTCTTTGAGGGTAGCCGAACATGTGGTTGTCCGCACACAGCGGCAGCTTCCTAGAGCGGCCTCAAAAATTCTCGTAGGGTAGAGTATATTCAGTGGAAGATCCGCTGTAGGGTATATGTGCACATCTAGGTTAACCGGCGGTGGGTTGATACTCCAAGTAGGTTTGCTGAATAGAAGAATTCAGTATGAGAGTGAAGGCCTGATAACCTGGCGAGTGATGTCTAGTGAGGTCAATAGGTTGTCCACGCAAAGGGAGAACGCCGTGTTATACTTCTTTTGGCCGCCAAGAGGCGTTTGTCAGAATTGTTCATGTTGTGGTTGAGGAGTTGGGTGGTTGATTAGGCTCCTAGTCATGAAATGGTACTGCAGCGTGAGTTTGTCTCGCCGAACAAGAAACGGAAGTTCATTGGCCAGCACATTCAAAGATTCGATGGGAGTGGAACGGAACGCGCCGGGAGTGATACGCACAGCGCTTATTGCGATGAGCAAAACAAGTTCGAAGTTTGTCTTGGTCGCTGAATTATTAACGACAGCACAGCACCATAGTCGCGAATGCTGAATTGTCAACGACAGCACAGCACCTTAGTCGCGACTGCTGAATTGTCAACGTCAGCACAGCACCTTAGTCGCAACTGCTGAATTGTTAAGGACAGCACAGCACCATAGTCGCGACTGCTGAATTGTCAACGACAGCAGAGCACCATAGTCGCGACTGCTGAATTGTTAACGACAGCACAGCACCTCAGTCGCGACTGCTGAATTGTCAACGACAGCACAGCACCATAGTCGCGACTGCTGAATTGTTAACGACAGCATAGCACCATAGTCGCGACTGCTGAATTGTCAACAATAGCACAGCCCCATAGTCGTGACTGCTAAATTTTCAACGACAGCACATCACCATAGTCGCGACTGCTGAATTGTCGACGACAGCACAGCACCATAGTCGCGACTGCTAAATTGTCAACGACAGTACAGCCCCATAGTCGCGACTGCTGAATTGTCAACGACAGCACAGCACCTTAGTCGCGATTGCTGAATTGTCAACGACAGCACAGCACTATTGTCGCGACTGCTGAATTGTCAACGACAGCACAACACTATTGTCGCGACTGCTGAATTGTCAACGGCAGCACAGCACTATTGTCGCGACTGCTGAATTGTCAACGACAACACCCTGGTCGCGATGACAGCATGTCAGCAGGGCTGCTATGTGAGGTCGCCTCGTGAGCTTGGGGTCCCACGCGAGACCCAGAAGCTTGATAGAGCCTTTGTATGCTAGAGGTGTGTGTTGTGCAGCGTTGGGGCCAGTTTCAGGTGAATGCCGGGGACGTACACAAATTGCATGCTCCCAGTTTCAAATGTCGAAAATCGGAATCCGTTCAAGGAAACCCAGTTTCCAATTTTGTTTAAACCCTTTTGGAGTTCATGTTGGATTGTTAGAAGGCAAGGGTATCTGCAGCTTGTTTGTAAATTGTCCGCGTGTAGTGAGGAGAGCAGTCTCACATCGCAGTGGAGGATGTCTGCTAGCTAATCAAAGTTAAGGATAAAAAGGATGATACTGACAGTCTCACATCGCAGTGGAGGATGTCTGCTAGCTAATCAAAGTTAAGGATAAAAAGGATGACACTGACAGTCTCACATCGCAGTGGAGGATGTCTGCTAGCTAATCAAAGTTAAGGATAAAAAGGATGATACTGACAGTCTCCCATCGCAGTGGAGGATGTCTGCTGGCTGATCAAAGTTAAGGATAAAAAGGATGACACTGACAGTCTCCCATCGCAGGGGAGGATGTCTGCTAGCTGATCAAAGTTAAGGATAAAAAGGATGACACTGACAGTCTCCCATCGCAGGGGGGGATGTCTGCTAGCTGATCAAAGTTAAGAATAGAAAGGATGATTTGATTTGATTTAGGGCTCATTTCCACCAGAGCTTCAACGTGAGTCATAAAAGGCTCCCCCGTAGGGCTCGATGATCATGAATTCCAGTAGGCTCACACGCCTCTGTATGCAAAGAAAACAACGTTGTCAAAGTCAAACTATTTGAACATTTTAGTCGTGTCAGACGCACGCTGGTGCGCACAAGAATAATGTTTAGACGAAACGAACCTCCGCTTTCAATCACCCAGAACTTCATGAGCAACATGCATGCGCACCAGCGCGTACAGGTAGCATCGTCAAGATTGGTACAAAGTTTACGGCTACACGGACAAAGTAAGCTCCGACAGCAACGCAACACAATGTTTAAAGCTACGCGGTCTAGTTAAATTGCAGTTGTTTCCATTTTTCATGTAAGATGAAGACTCAGACAAAACTAATCCCCGTCTCCAATCATTCAGCCCCTCAAGAGTAATATGTACGCACGCTAGCGCGCAGAGGTCGAATCGTCGAGACCGGTACGAGGTTTACGCTACACGGACAGAGTTTGCTCTGAGAGAACATTTTATTTATTTGAGCAAGATTGACGAAATAAAACCCCACGCCTCCGATCATTTAGAACTTCAAGAGTACAGGCAGCATCGTCGAGTCTGGTATAAGGTCCACGGCTACAAGGACAAAGTCAGCTTCGACAGCAGCACAATACAATGTTTACAACTACACGGCCTAGTTCAGTTACATTACAATTTATTTATTCAGGAAGATAAAAACTCAGACAAAACGAATACCCACCTCCATCCCCTCAGAACCTCAAAGAGTAATATGTACGTACGCCAGGGCGCACAGGTAGTATCTTCGAAATTGGTACAAGGTCCACGGCCTTACGAATCAGATCAACTCCAACCGCAACGCATCCCAAGGTTTATAGTAAAGCGGCAAAGGTCAACCACTGACATTACTTATGGTAATGTCTGTCTGCACGACTACGCAGAAACAGGTAGGAGGCCTCTCAGGCCCATGGGGTGGAGATTGTTCATGATGACATGTTTCTAGGTAGTATCGTATGCTTTTTAAACAGCGAAAAAAATCGAAATGATAAATTCCCAAAGACGAAAGCATGTCGAATACAGGAGTCTAGTCGTACGAGGTGGTTTGTCGATGAGTGGTGTTTGCGGCCGCCGCGCTGGATGTTGTTGGGGCCAGCATGCATTTCGAGGTAGTCGACAAGGTGAGAGTACATTTTTCTGGTAAGGGCAATAGGGCGGTAGTTACGAGGGTCGCTGTGGCGTTTTCCGCGTTTTGGCGTCGGGATGAAGACAGATTTCCGCCGAAGGTCAGGATTTTTTTTAATGATAATGTGTTGAATACTTTGATGAGGAACTTGAGGGCACCTTCAGGAAGATGTTTGTTCATCATATTGATGTGCATTCGGTTCGGTTCAGGTGAGATTTCACGAGTATGTTTTATGGTTGCTGTAGTAATTTGGTGGTAGGAAATGAATTGTTGAAGGATTCCCCATTTCTGGGAGTGAAGTCAACGTGTTCCTTTCTTTTAATGATTTTCTTGTTGAAAAGCAATCGTATAATTTGTTTATAGAGATTTCTGGCTAAAAGTCTGCTACTATGTTAGCTATTGGATATGTCGCTCATGGCGTCCCTGGATACGTCTGACTTTTTCCCAGACTTGGTTGAAGGGTTTGTTCCTGCTTATAGGGTCGACTGATTTGGTCCCACTTTCTCATTTCTTCTCCATGGCTAGTATACGGAATTCGATGGATGCATTTTTCCATGCCATTCTATTATAACGGACCAAGCGTGACAGAAAACTGCAGGCAGCCTGTCACGCCTATTTGCCGCTTCTTGTACCTCTTGGCAACACCGCGGTTTTGGGAACAAAACTAAGGTGGAATATTTAGGTATGCATGCGACAGCTGCACTATGGAACTTAGATTGTAGGTGGATGACGAGGTCATGTCCCGAACTGTTGTCGTGGTATCCTCCATATAGTGCCAAACTGGCTTTCTAGTAGTTGAATAGAAGTTCTTGTGCAGGGAAGTTGTTAGATCAGTTGGAGAGGAGGGTTATGATGACCGAGTTATAGTGTCAGTCATGATGTTGAAGATTGGGTTAGATTAGAGGGTCCATCTCCCCCGGAGCACTGACGCAAGTCTCTGTCAGCTCCCCGTAGGGCACAGTCATGTGATGAAGGCATGAGTCCCCAGTCGGGTTGGGGTGTCAATGTGAGGAAGCATTTAGATAGGTAGATGGCAGTTTCGCTTAACAAATTGATTCGGGTGGGTTGTCAGTTATTGAGAAGGAACAGGTTGAGAGAATCCATGATGTTGGCCACTATCACTCTCCTGGGGTTTATTCTCTCGCACCCAGAATTTCGTAGTAGAAGTCAACATTTTCAAGGAGGAGTACAGAAGTGGGAAATTGGTGAAACAGTTTGATTATCAATATTTCCGAGTCGGTGTCGGTGGTTCGTGGCGAGTAGATATAGATACCACGGGTTTAGGCCTTGTTAGGCGTATCTTCTCAGTGAATGCTTGGAGTTATGTTGTTTGGAGAGGGGCTGCCGAGGTGCGTGCTGTTGAATCAAGAGGGCTTCTCCGTCAAGAGCAGTCACATTATGGCGGCCTTCGCGGCGGTGGGCAACGCATTAGGAAGATGTGAAGGTGGCAGTCTCTATGAGTTTAATCTTCAGGTGGTCTATCACCACTGGTTTATGGGTGAAAATTAGAGATGAAGTCGTGTTTCTTGTTCCTAATAAGTTGTGTTTGTTGTTCCTAAGACCCTGACAATCCCGCTCAAGTATTGCGTTGTTCACTTTCTGGGGTAGCTACGTGATCGTCCCAAATTACTGCGTTCGCGGATGTGTGCTTTGGTAGGGAGAGTAGAAGGTTTGTGCCTGATCTTAGTGTTTGCTTTTCGAGCGTCCAAATTGTCATTTCATGAAAGGGTTCTTGAACTATCGAAAAACTTACTTGTTAGTGGTCAGCGAGTTATTTGGGTCAGCTGAGGTGAAGGGTTGTAATGCGATTCCCGGCATGAGTTGTTCGTCCTCACGTGGACGAGGATCGTTCATGGTGGTAATATGTTCTGACGGAGAGCATCAAAAAATTAGAGTTGGATCCCTCATTTCTGATTTTGTTGCGCGCAGCCTTGGTCGTTGTGTACCTTTAGGTGGTCGTCGTCGGAGATACCGACGTTTTCTCGAGTTGTGGGGCTCGTTGTGTGGTCAACTGAGGAGGGGGGGAGACTCCCTCGCGGAATCCTCCTGGGCAAAACAATGGGATCATTGTTAGGGCCACTCGCCTCTATCACGGGAGCGGTCGTAGGGATGGTGGGATCATTGTTAGGGCCACTTGCCTCTATCACGGGAGCGGTCGTAAGGATGGTGGATCATTGTTAGGGCCACTCGCCTCTACCACGGGAGCGGTTGTAGGGATGGTGGGATCATTGTTAGAGCCACTCGCCTTTATCACGGGAGCAGTCTTAAGGATGGTGGGATCATTGTTAGGGCCACTTGCCTCTGTCACGGGAGCGGTCGTAGGGATGGTGGGATCATTGTTAGGGCCACTCGCCTCTACCACGGGAGCGGTCGTAAGGATGGTGGGATCATTGTTAGGGCCACTCGCCTCTATCACGGGGGCGGTCGTAGGGACGGTGGGATCATTGTTAGGGCCACTCGCCTCTATCACGGGAGCGGTCGTAGGGATGGTGGGATCATTGTTAGGGACACTCGCCTCTATTACGGGAGCGGTCGTAGGAATGGTGGGATCATTGTTAGGGCCACTCGTATCGATCACGGGAGCGGTCGTAGGGATGGTGGGATCATTGTTAGGGCCACTGGCCTCTATCACTGGAGCGGTCGTAGGGATGGTGGGATCATTGTTAGGGCCACTCGCCTCTATTACGGGAGCGGTCGTAGGGATGGTGGAATCATTGTTAGGGCCACTCGCCTCTATCACGGGAGCGGTCGTAGGGATGGATGTGATAATGTTGCTGCTAAGGGGGAATGCTGAGGTTGTGTTAGCTCGTTGTGTTGATGATGCGTGGGTATCATCGTCGGAGTTGGATTTTTTGTAGATTGAACTGCTTTGACATAATCACGGTAAGTTGGATTTTCGTCATACCAAATTAGAATGGCCTGCTTCTGTGAGATTTTTCGATTATGTACGACAGTAATTGAATTTTCCTCCATATGTTTTGAGTAGTCGCGGTTGCCTGCCTTGTCGAGACATGAATAGTTATAACCCTTAGGTTGGAATGCTTTCGTATTCACCGGTGCATTTCTTACAGCGTTGAGGTGTGTTCGGCTTGCAGTGTTCGATGACGTGGCCGTACTGGAGGTATTCATTGAACATTGCAGGTAATATTCTGTGATGTTCAATAAATGCACACCAAGAATTGCAATGAATTACGGTGCGTTAGTTCTTGGGAAGGTAATCTGGTAAGCCTTGGATCGAAGGTTTAGGGATTTGATTTATTAAGCTAAGGAAATTTCAGTAACTCCGCTATCTTTCGCCAGGTTATCTGCAAAAGCGTCTTAGTTGTAGAGGTGTGGCAAGAAGTGTATATAATTCTTTTGGAGGAAGTGAAGTACGGATGCAGTTCAACGGTTACTCCGTGTTTGTCTAGATGATTGATGTTTCGTCCAGCGATATTTTGTTAAATTTTTACGACGTACTGAGCCTCCTAGTTGTTGAGCGAGTGACTTCATCATAATAAACGGATTTATTGAAAGGGCAGATGTGCTTGTACCGCTTTCTATGAGCTTAATAAGGAAGTGGATATGAAGTGGTACGGAGCCTTTTTCCCGAGTGAGAGGTTCTACCCGGTGGGGCTACATCAAAGACACGACCTCCTGTCTGCAAACCTTGTGGTCTTTTTTGAACTGTAGGAGTTCTTTTTCTTGTTTTGTCCTGTGAGCAGTCTTTGTGCCCCGTAGGATGACAGTTTTCTTTGCCGGAGAAGCCACGACGTTCGTCGGATGACTATGACTGAGCATTATCCTGTCTTGCTCTACCCACACAAACAAAGTGATTGAGCATTATCCTGTCTTGCTCTGCCCACACTAACAAAGTGATTGAGCATTATCCTGTCTTGCTCTGCCTACACTAACGAAGTGACTGAGCATTAACCTGTCTTGCTCTGCCCACACAAACAAAGAGATTGATCATTATCCTGTCTTGCTCTGCCCACACTAACAAAGTGACTGAGCATTATCCTGTCTTGCTCTGCCCACACTAACAAAGTGACAGAGCATTATCCTGTCTTGCTCTGCCCACACAAACAAAGTGACTGAGCATTATCCAGTCTTGCTCTGCCCACACAAACAAAGTGACCGAGCATTATCCTGTCTTGCTCTGCCCACACAAACAAAGTGACTGAGCATTATCCTGTCTTGCTCTGCCCACACTAACAAAGTGACTGAGCATTATCCTGTCTTGCTCCGCCCACACAATCAAAGTGACTGAGCATTATCTTGTCTTGCTCCGCCCACACAAACAAAGTGACTGAGCATTGTCCTGTCTTGCTCCGCCCACACAATCAAGTGACTGAGCATTGTCCTGTCTTGCTCCGCCCACACAATCAAGTGACTGAGCATTACCCTGTCTAGCTCCGCCCACACAAACAAAGTTGAGTACAAGTTCGGCGATGAACTCATCAACTTGCTCTTACAGGGATTTTCTATACAAATCAAGCCGGAAGTGCTCATGTAAGCTGGGTGTGGTGAAACTATACATGATGTAGACTGGGTGTGGTAAAACAATACATGGTGTAGGCTGGGTGTGGTGAAACAATACATGTAGGCTGGGTGTGGTGAAACTATACATGATTTAGGCTTGGCGTGGTGAGACTATACATTTTTTTAGCATATACTTTTCATGGAAAGTCGAGCATCACTCAAATGTTTTGTGTCTCCTTTGCCTTGCCGTCGGCCACCACCCTTTCTGGGGGATGAGGCCTAGTGTCTGTATCTTTTGATGGTGTTGCCATCTTCACAGCTGGTGATGTTTGAGGCTGGTCGGCCAGTAATGGAGTCATCTATTCTCGTGAAATGTGTGGACAAATGCCTAGTCTGTCTTTGGTATCGAATGTGATTTTCTAGTGATTGGGAAAGTCAGGGCCGTTATTGAACAGGTTGTGCTGGTCAAAAATTGAAAATTGGTAATCTTGTTTTTACATTTTTGGGATTGTATGAGGTGGAAAGCCAGTAAGGCTATTATTGGAGGCACATGCGTAGGTTGCAGGTTCTGTTTGACAGTTCTTAATTAGTTCGTTGAGTTAGAGGACAACAGTTGCAAGACATTCCTCGATTTTTGCGAGATATTCATTGATTGTACAGGAAACTACTTAGGACATTCTGAGCTGTCCAAAGTATGATGAAATTTCAGCATGTTTCTGGTTCATTTTACGATGCAAACACATAGTGTCCGAAGTGAGTTTGATTGATTGATTTGGGCCTCATTTCCACCAGAGCCTCAACATGAGTCATAATAGGCTCCCCCGTAGGGCGCGACCGTCGTTAGTTTAGGTAAGTCCACACAACCTCGTGCGTGAAAATATTAGCTTTGTCAAGATGAAGTCAGTACATATTTTAATTGTGGCATATTCGCGTATTAGCGCGTACGAGAGAGTATAGAGTTAATGCGTATCTTCGTAAAATGAGTAGATGTTTTTGTGCGTAGCGAGGTGGAGGGACCACCTCATTCGCACAGGTGTTTTAGGTTTAGACAGCTTCGTAAAGTCCGGTATGTTTACCGAAAGCGATAAGCTTTTTACGGTAGGTTGGGTCCGTGAGTAGGCTTTGTAGGTTGCACGGGGGATCTAGGAACGCTCGTCGGGCTGCCGCGAGTGCGTTG
>SDVV010011288.1:0-15899 GCA_016164225.1 Gammarus roeselii | reverse complement strand
ACGCGGGAATAAGAGGGAACGAACTTGCGGACTCGCTTACTAAACTAGCATCTACTCACCAAGAACAATTTTTTGCAATACATCACCGGGACTGGGTCCCTATCATCAACTCCCATATAACATCCCGATGGGATGAAATGTGGCAGCAGAGTGGACAAAAGATACTTTCAGTCAAACCCTCAGTCGGAGATTGGGAAACGAAGTTCACCAACAGAAAAGACCAAGTGTTCATCAACCGCTTGTGCACGGGACACACGTGGATAACTCACAAACACCTGATAGATGTCGACATACGAACAAACCCGCCACCTTGCCCCTGTTGCCACCAAGTGGCTATCAGCGTGAAACACTTACTGATGGATTGCAACGCACTCGCGGCAGCCCGACGAGCGTTCCTAGATCCCCCGTGCAACCTACAAAGCCTACTCACGGACCCAACCTACCGTTAAAAGCTTATCGCTTTCGGAAAACACACCGGACTATACGAAGCTGTCTAAATCCCGAACACCTGTGCAAGTGAGGTGGTCTCTCCACCCCATTACGCACAGAGATAACAATACATTTACGAAGATGCGCGTTAACTCTTCACTCTCTCGTACGCGCTAGTACGTGAATATGCCACAATTAAAATATGTACTGACTTAATCTTGACAAAACTAATATTTTCGCACGCGAGGCCGTGCGGACTTACCTAAATCAACGACGGTCGCGCCCTACGGGGGAGCCTATTATGACTAACGTTGAGGCTCTGGTGGAAGTGGGGCCCAGATCAAATCGAATCAAAATCAGTCAAAGCATGTTGAGACGAGTCGAGTTGGTCGCGACGAGCCGAGACTGGCCGAAGTGATCCGAGACAAGCCGAGATTAGCTGAGACGAGGGGACCCGGGGTGCTTGGGGGACCAGGGGGGACTTGGGTTACCCTTCGGGATTCGTCGGGCTCTTTTGGGACCCGAGACACCTGTCACCCCACTCCCACCCTAGAATGCTTGAGTGAACATTTTGTTATTACAGTCCACATGATTACTAGTGCAGAGGGGGAGAGCCGCGTCGAGGCTGGTCGATGTGCGTCGAGATCAGTTGAAATATGTTGAGGCGAGTCGAGTTGGTCGCGACGAGCCGAGACTGGCTGAAATGATTCGAGACAAGCCGAGATGGGCTGAGACGAGGGGTCTCCGGGGACCCGGGGGGCTCGGGAAGACTTGGAGGACTTGGGTTGCCCTCCGGGATTTGTCGGGCTCTATTGGGACCCAAGAAATCTCTGCCCCTCCCCCACCCTATCCCCTTAAACAATGAGTGCAAAATCAATAATCCGAGCAGTTTTTCTGCCTGTGACAAACCTGCCCTCCCTGTCTCCTTCACGATCCACGATTTTGTCATGTACTAAATACTGGTGTATTTGTGCGGGTGTTTGTGTATGTGGTTATGTGAATGGGTGTTTTCTTCAGTCTGTGCTCGCTCGCGCGTGCACGGACCATCCATATGTAATTTCTGGGGTTGACCTGGACTGCGTAGCTATAAAACCTTACGACCTGTTGCGGTTAGAGGTGATCTAATCAGTGAAGCCATAGACCTTGTACCAATTTCGACGATACTATGGAGGCGGTTAGAGGCGGGGATTCGTTACTGTCCGAGTCTTTATCTTACCTGAATAAATAAATTGTACTTCTACTTAACTAGACCGCGAAGCTGTAAACATTGTGTTGCGTAGCTCTCGGAGCCGACTTTGTCCGTGTAGCCGTAAACCTTGTAACAGTCTCAGCGATGATACCTGCGCGCACTAGCGTGCGTACATATTACTCTTGAAGTTCTAAATAATTGAAGCGGGGATTTGCTTTGTCTGAGTCTTACCTGAATAAATGAAGTGTACTATAATAGACATACTAGGTCGTGTTGCGTTGCTGTCAGCGCTGACTTTGTCCGTGTAGCCGTGAACCTTGTACCAGTCTCAACAAACTTCTCAGAACATTCTCATATACAGGTGACCTGTTCAAGGCGGTTGACGATGACACCAATGATTGCATCTAGAAGCTAATAACGGGTATGCTCGAAATACAGGATACCCAAAAGAAACTAAACAAAATGACGCACCTTCCCGAGCTGGAAACGGAGGACTGCTCAGCGCCCTCCAGTGCAATCAATGAACGTCTCATTAAACCGAAGAATCTTGCAACTGTGAACATCCAACTGAAAGAGTTGACTGCAAGGATAGAACCCAAGGAACCCGCGACCTGTGCATGCGCTTCCACCTCTATCTTGAGTGGGAACAGCATTCCTTCCTAGATTAAAACCATCACGCCGAACACCAAAAAATGCAAAGAGAAAACAATATTCCCTATTCGACGACCACAACATATTCAACAATGGCCCTACATTTCCCGAACACAGGAAGATTACATTCAATGCCTGGGACAGACCGGATATCTGCCCTTACTCTCTACAAGAAGAAGTGGGCTCCATTACTGGACGTCCAGTCCTCAGCATCACCATCAGCAGGACCTAAAGCTTCAACATTGAAGTAGATAAGAAACTTCAAAGCAACAATATACTCTCTAAGAACAGAAATGCCTAAAGTCATGGACAATCATACCACACCCAACGTACTCCACGCATTTAGGACTGAGTTACTTAGAGAATCTCCCAAAAGGAGCAAGATAATCAGTTCATCACCAGACTTCTTCAATACAAGGACTGTGTGGTTGAAGCATACACCAAAAATAACAATACAGAAACACCACCACTGCACATCTGATGAATGTCAGCTGCCCTACCCCACATAACTACATAGAAATACCTTTTGCTGATGTCAAAACTAAGGTTGCGATGCTACAAATGTCCGATGCAACACATGCCAGAAATGCGGACACACGAGCAGAAATTGTCTCAGTAAGCAAAGATGCTCCCACTGCTCCCATGACATTTATGACATTTGGAACGATATCTTGTTGAGTCCTTATAAAAAGAATCTCACTGCTTTTACTGCAAAGTAAACGGCAACCCCACGGGACACAAAGACTGCTGCCCTCAAGATGAAAAAAACGAGAAATTATTATATATCAGATAGACCACAAGATCGGGCGAAGAGGGGCTACCGCCTCGATGCACTCCTCCCAGGCTGACCCTCGACCGAGGAGAAAAAAAATCAGTTCATTCCCTACTCACTTCCTAACAACGCTTGTAGATAGCTGTGCAAGTAAAGTGGCTCCCTTAACGAATTCTTTCATTAAGATCAATTCACTCAGACAACAATTAGGAGGTAAACCGAAAACAGTCTACCAACAGGGACAAAAATATCTGACCCATGTCGTGAAACTCGAACAAAGTAATGCTTAATTATCCCCAATGAATTACATCCGTTCTTCAACAATACAAGACGAATTATATCGCTCAATATGTCATGTATCGTCGCGAGAGCTACAATAATGTGTTTGCTCACGACGGATGGGGCACTTATGATCCTTCAAAACACACCGCACCACCCCCTCCCTCTTGAGGACAGAACTCAAAGATGTCACTGTGAAATATGCATCTCAAGACTAATTATAGTGGTATCTATCTACTCTTCACAAAGCCACAATCTCTCTGAGGCACAAATGACCGAACTACTTCACCAACTGCACTCTCCCGTACTCTTCCTTGGAGATTTCAACAGCTACCACGAAACATGGGGATGCGTGAGAACTGACCCCAGGGGTGAAAATGGCCAACACCATTGACACTCACAACTTGATTCTTCTCAACGACGGACAACCCACCTTGATCACCCACGAAAGTGAAATCGTCGTAGATTTGTTCCTCTTCGCCAGCACCATGACTCATTTGGGAAGTCCTGCCTTCGACACATGAGTGACCATAACCTAGTCATCATATCACATCTCAACAACCAACCTAACAGTCCTGATGTTCAAGAACTTCGATTCAACTACCGGAAAGTCAGCTGGGAGGAAAACTCGGCAAATATTGCTTGGCCCGATATGGATGGCCTCTGCGACAACATCTGAAAACACGACCTCGTCAAACGTCTATACGAGAAATTTCAAAGTGCAGACGACGGCGCATGCATCCCCCAATATTTACCTTCAACCTTTTTTCCAAAACTTGTGCTGCCCGTAGGTGCAAGAAGCAGGAGACCGGCGCAAAATAATGTACGCGGCCTACCGTCGCGCACGTTCCCGCAGGAACCAGGTAGCTGTCCAAGAGGAAGCCTACGAGCGACGAGCGTCGGGCCGGCCGTCGCTCGCGGTGGCGGTGTCGTAGTGTCGGACGCCCTGGACGGTCAGCGTCCCGTGCTGGACGCCGCTTCTCGAAAGTCCCCCCCCCTGTTCACGTTGCTGTCGATGATGTCGGCGTGGACGCGGCCTAGGCGCTTCCCGGGCCCCTGGCCCGCCGACAAAACACCAGAGCCACAACAATTACACTTTTTTCCCTAGGGGGAAGTGAAGAACTGCCGGCGTTCCTTCCCCTCCTCCCCTTTTCCAAGCCTGTGACATCGAACCATCCCTCGTCCCAACGCATACCCATGTCCCATTTACGGGCGTCCTTACATATGCCGCACTGGCGCGATCCAGTACAGATGTGAGACAAGGACACACTAAACAAAACAATGCTCTGGTGTCCACAACAATAGAAACACGTCATGATGTCGTGCCCAACCATTGCACCCAGCAGGCTCCACCATAACATCACGTCAGTGCGTGATCTATGGGAGCACCCGCGCGACAGAATCAACTACCTCAGGGGTGCAGGCCTAATATAGGGCCTGTCACCAGCTGTAGCCCTCCCAACACACACACGTCAGTGGGCTCCCGGGCCTCGAGTTCTGCGTTGGTCGTGGCTCCTCCATCGCAGGTGAAGTTCGGGTTGAGCAACAACAACAACCAGGCAGCGTGGAAAAGGGCAACTGCCGTCTACCGCAACGTTAGAGTGGAGAAGAAACGACAGAGCTGGATCAAACTAGTCGACATAATCAACTGAGACACCCTTCTCACCCAAGTATGGGGAAAAATCAGATGGATCCAGGGCCGCCTCGAGCTACTCATCCACATTCTGTCAGACGAAGGCACTATTTATTCTTCCTACGCGGACATCGCCAATAAACTAGCACAGATTTTAAGCCAGATATTGCAATCAACAAATTACATGGATGTCTTCTAACGGGAAAAAAATGAGAGGAAGTGAACATGTGGATTTTACTTCCACAAACGAAGAATTCTGCAAAAAAGCTTCCTCCCTCCAGGAACTACAGTATGCTGTAGACCTTACTTGTAAAACCTCACCCGGGTTGGACCGAGTGCACATCAATATGATCAAACCTCTTCCTGACGGCGCTCATGAGCATCTACCTACTAGAAGTGTTCAATATAATGTATGCAAACTAATTTTTTCCCGATCAATGGCGGGAATCTGTAATTATCCAGGTACCCAAACCTGGAAAATGCCCCAGCGACCCGCATAACTACTGCTTCATTGCCCTATCCAGCGTCCTCTGTAAGACTATGGAGAGAATGATAACCTCGCGCCCATTTGACTACCTTGAAATGCCCGCAGGCCTCGACAACATCTAGGGCGGTGGCCGCAAGCGCCACTCCACAACGGACCACCTCGTACGACTAGTAACATACATTCAACAGGCTTTTGTTCGAAGGAAACATGAGGTTTCAATTGTTTTTGACCTTGAAAAAGCATAGGACACCACTTGAAAATATGGTATCATGAAGGATCCACATTGCAGACTTGAGATGTCGCTTACCCCGTCTTGCCCACAAATTTTTGCTAAGCATCACCTCCAGGGTCAAGGTTGGCGACACTCAGTCGCCGTCGTATCTGCAAGAAATGGGCGTCCCCCAGAAAAGCGTCCTCGGTATCACTCTTTTTATCCCCAAAATCGATCAACTAGCCAAAATCTTCTTGGTGACGTTAGATTTCTTTAATCACTATACGTGGACAACCTACAAATAAGCTACAGACACCCTAACCCTAGCCTTTTGACAGTTCAACAGGAACTCCAGAAGGGCCTAAACCTAGTTGGGAACTGGGCTTCATTGAATGGATTCCGATTCTTGCCCTCGAAAACTAAAAGCATACACTTTAGCTTTGTGCCCGACCTTCACCTGAGACCAGCCCTAACATTGCACAACACCCCTCTAGTATATGAACAGATACAGACACTAGGCCGAATTCCCCAGAAACGGAGGGTGGCCGACGGCAAGGCGCATCTCGCACTCTTCTCATTCTCACACTCACACAACTTATCCCTTTTGCGCTTGAATGTCCGACCGGGAGACCCCGCACTGCTTTCAACACTTTTCACCAATCTCCCTTCATCCATCCCCACCATGTGCCCAAAACCATCTCAGAACACGCGAATCAACTCTGTCCTCTAACTTTTTCACCATCCCCGTTCTAGCTCGCACCAAATCTGTATTGATTTTGTCTCTCAGCGTCACACCAGCCATGCTTCTCAAACACTTCATCTCGAAGACATTCAACCTTCCTGTCTCTTCAACTCTCACCACCTAAGCCTCAGCTCCGTAGAGCACAGTCGAGACATCCCATCCCCAACGTTCTACAGCATTACTCTTCCATGCACCCAACACTTAACACCCTTCATTCGCGACTTCACTTCAGTTTCCACTAGTTCAGCCTCCTCCGCATGTGAACCCAGATACTTGAAACACTGAACTTATTCCAATAACTCTTCATTTAAGAAGAGTTATTTCCTGACCACTCTGTTCATTTCCCTGACCACTTCATCTATGTAAAGATTGAACAGCTTGAGAGACGTAACGCAGCCTTGCCTCAGACCCACTTCCTTTGTAAACTAATCACTCGCCTCGCTCCCCACTCTGACACATGCTCTGCTGTCAACATAGAATCTCTGAACTGCTTTCAACAGATTTCCGCTCACTCCATACAAACATAAGCCTCTAGACAGCGCTTCCCTGTCAACCCTGTCATAGGCCTTTTCCAAATCTATGAAGGCCCGGAGTTTAAAAAGGAATAAAGGAACAATAATTCATTTTGAGGTACTAAAGAAAACGTCAATTAGCTTTGTGGAATGAAGGTGCAGATTGAGTTTGAGTGATCAATGTTTAACCAATAATTGATTCCATTTGGCAACACACAATGAATGAACGCTATTTATAAAATCTTTCTTTTGTCTATCAGAACTGTAATTGAAGGTAACTCTTGTAAAACTTCACAAGCTAAATTTGCGTCATGTTTGCTTTTGCTTCTAGCCTGAACTGCTTTAGATTTTCTTGAATGTCTTATATCAAGTCCTCCATCTTTACTTATGGATTGGAAATGTTTCAGGACACTCGATGGCCGGCGGAGAATCTCCCATTAGTACCCGGCCCGTCATTACTGTGCCGAGGCTGCGCTTCACTACACACCCTACCCTGGCAGTAAGTTAGGACGCTATGATCGACATTCGGTTTGGTGTGTGTGGCCACAATATATGCTTTGAAGAAGGGGAGCGCGGAACTGCTCAAACATATGTTTATACAGTGAATATCTCCTCATGACTAGGGCTTGTAAATATGTTTTCTACAGAAGAAGAGGTTGGTGTTCTGTTGGGCCAAGTCGCGTGTCAGCTTTGAAGAGGAAAGGTTTGTGTTTGGTTGGGTATGGTCACCCAACCAAACCCAGGGCTGTCAGGGCTCCCACCGCTCTTGCCCGAGAGAGATCAGAGGCATAGCGTGACGACAAGCGGGTCAGGAGAGCGGAGGGCCGCAATTCCGCAACTGCTTTTGAAAGGCTACACATATATGTTGGACTGAATAAGACCTGCATGAGATGGGAGTCTGTCCGATGGGGACTTCTCTAGGCTGGCGGTTCAGCATGTCCTCTTGGCTATTGATCCCTGTTCCAGTGTGGGCCCTGATGGCCTCCACCCGCGTCCGCGGAGGAGTTGTGCAGATGAACTCTCCCTCCCTCTTTGTTTGATTTTTCAAAAATCAATGAGGACAAGAACGGTACCTGAAGTCTGGAGCAAATCGATCGGTGTCCCAATATTCAAGGCTGAATCTCGCAATGATCCACTCAATTACAGACCGGTGAGTTTGACATCTGTTCGCTGCTAATCAATGGAAAGAATAATTGTATCTCGGTTGACTGAGTACCTTGAGAGCAACAATATTTTGTCATCCCATCAGTATTGTTTTCGAAGTGACAGTAGCACTGAGGACCAGTTGCTGTTGACATACGATGATGTTGGAAGGTGAATTGATGATGGATATGTTGTGGATGTCATGTTTGACTTTTCTTGTGCATTCAATGTGGTGAGTCATAGTGTGCTTCTGTATAAGCTTGAGTCCTTGGGTGTTTGTAACCCATTGCTGGCCTGGATTGCGGCATTTCTCTCTGGCAGAGTGATGAGTGTTCGTGTGAGTGGCAGCGTGAGCAGCCCAGTTGATGTGACAAGTGGTGTACCTCAGGGCTCTGTCCTTGGTCCGCTACTGTTCTTGACATATCAATCACATCTCGAGTGGTCTTCTATGCATGTTTAAGGCATTTGCTCATGCGTGAAATTCCCTACACCTAGTGTAGATCTCATACATGGAATCCCCGTTTTCTGTCTCTTATTCATCTTCCCCCTCAGCAGGCGTTGGAGCGCGTAGCCCGCACCTTAAGGACTACTGCGGATCCTTGGGGCTCTGAAGCAGGGTAGGTAGTGTGTTATTCCTCCTTACTGCCATCCGGGGAGTGCTGGGACCATATGGCCTCAGCACCTTGGGAGTTCCTGTACCTCCTGTGGCACCGTTTCATACCATAGACGTTCGCCGCGTAAAGGACTTTGACTTTGCGCAGTATTAAACCTCAACTCGAACATTGAAAAAGAAAAAAAAACGAAGACTAACTAGATGCAGTACTGTTTGCTGGTTTGACATTCGTCGCCAGAAGGACGATGACTCCAGCGCGTTAGAAAGCCTCGTCACTCTAATCTAATCTTAAGGCATTTGCGGACGATTATATTCGCCCACTTATTGAGTATGCATCGTGTGTCTGGAACACTGGATACTGCGGGGACTGCAGACTGCTTGAGTCTGTTCAGAAGAGATGGACCAGAAACATTGGTGGGCTTGCTGATGTGGACTATGGTAATCGATTGAGGAGCTTGGATTTGTTTTCTGTCAAGGGTCGCCTTCTGAGGGCAGACCTGATGAAATATTGGAAAATTTTGCTTGGCAAATCAGAGGTTTTGCTTAATATGTTTTCTTTGGCTCCATGAGTTGGTACTAGGGGCATCTGCTGATGTTCGTGTTTCCGCCTCGCTCTTCTGATGCCCGAAGTAGGTCCTTCCGTGTGAGATGTGTTGCTGTGTGGAATGGTTTGCCTGCTGACATAGTGCAGTTGACAGATATCACTCGCTATGAGCAGGCCCCTACTGATCTGCTGTATGATGATTTTGTAGATTTTGACTACCCCCTAAAGCTACTGTTCACGGGTCGCACGGAGTCAAGATCCATCCGGGGGGAGGGGGTGACAACCCTATTTTCCTTTTGGACCCTTTTACTCTTCACTATCTCTCCTTCTCTACCCTTTCCTGGTTTTGTTTTCACCTTGTTTACTCCTTTTTCCTAGTTTGTTTTGTTGAAATTCCATTAACTTATCTCTCTTCTTCTCTTGACAACTTTCCCCCTTAGTTTTTTTTTCCAAACATTTCTCATTCTTTACATATTTCTTTTATTAATGACTTGCTGTTTGTTATCCCCTTGTTTTTTTTAAGCATTTCTCTTGCATTGTATATTTTCTTAATTACTTTCTGTTTGTTATCCCTCTTTTTTTCTTGAATATATACTTACCAACTATCAAGGTGGCCAAAGTAGCTAAGTTGACGACGGATAACGGTGTAAATGATATGACTGCATCAGGCCTCTGCAATGTGGTGGACCGGGCTGTGGGACAACCTTCAGCAAACCCGTTGCTGATGTAGAGCTGTTGGAAGGTCTTGCTTAACCGTTGGAATACTGTGTTGCAGAGGAAACGAATCTCACATAGGTCACAAGTTGTCGTTGAAAAAGCCAGAAAACACTTGCTATATTCGCTCAGAGGTGGGCGTGGGCATGTTGAGGGGGCTCCTTGGAACTCACATGGATTCATTAATAGAAATTCAGCAAATGTTGACGACCCAGACTTCTCCATTGGACAACTCTTTTGAACAACGGCTATTACAACAACGAAAACGGTTATCGCAAGATAATGACGGATCAGCGTCACCATCTGGAGGACGCCTATCAACACCGCCATCACCCGGCGGTCGCGCCCAAATAGTGGACGTAAACCCCCTCCATCCCAGGCTGCCTGATGGAGAGATGATTAGTCAACAGCAGCCTTCCCCCACTACTGGTGGGGGTGGACTTTTTAATCAAGACACCAGACCGTGACGCGGGTGCGGTACATGCTACTCCCGGACGAAAGCCCGGGAGAAGCCGCTGCAATCGTGTACGACCCCATAAACGATACGCTGAAAATCAGAAAATACTTCAAAATCTTTCTCAAAATTAAAACTTCACTAAGTTCTCCACCGTCAAGGCAATCTCGGGAGAGAACCTGGCCGATACTAACACTACACAAGCTTATTGACAACTCCGCGCTGCACTGTGGGGACTCCCGAAGCGCATCAATGAGCTTAAGAGTGGCTCCCTCCTGGTAGAGGTGAAAGATGAGCAAAGTAGGAACATTCCAAACCTAAAACAGCTAAATAATATACATGTAAAAGTTGATGAGCACCCCACTCTCAACACGATACAAGGAACTATTTACTATAAAAATAGACCAAACTACTCCGACGACGATATTCTTATTGAACTCGCGGATCAGCAAGTCACCAAGATATACTGAGTGAAACAACAGCAAAGCGGAGTTGAGGAGTACACTGATGTCTACATTCTCACCTTCAAGCTCTATTCTCTGCCTCTTGATGTCCACATTGGCTGGACACAGTGCTCGGTTCGAGAATACATCCCTAATCCCAGACGCTGCTACAACTGCCAAAAGTTTAGTCATGGAAGTGATAACTGCCTATTGAGGTAGATCAAAGGTACATGCTTCCGCTGAGGTAAGGACGCACATGACTACAGTTGTGACCGACCTGCTAATTGCGCAAACTGTTCAGAGGACCATCCTGCGTCATCACGCGAATGCTTCTATTACAGACTCGAAAAGGAGATACTCGCTGTTCAAGCTAGAGAACGCCTTTCCTTTCCCGAAGCCAATAGACAAATAACCGCTAAATTTATCCGCCCGCTTGCTAGCTTTGCTGCAGTGACAGCGGGAACACATTTAACCAGGGTTCCTTCTAACCTACAACACGATGCCCTTCATCCTCCTCTAAATCGAGAAAGCCCACGACGACACTCATTCGCACTGTCCGGAAACTCGGAAATTCTGTTGGAAATACTTTTCCTCACTCCCACCTCGCTTCGTCCATCACTTGCTGATTGACGTGCAATGGGAGTCCCAGACCTGAATCTGGACGACGACCCGCCTTTATTGGAGGCAGAACCACATAAAGAAACGCTGCCACCTCAACGCGCTCCTCGCCAGCCATATAAGACGAAAACCAGGGATCTGTCACCAACGTTTAAACTCGCCTTACCCCAAGCCCAACCAAGATTACTCTTGGTAACCGCGCAGACTAGCCAGATTACTGCTGAACTCAGATGTCATTCTGCTGCCTTTATTAGGGTACCAAATGCCCCTTTGCCTCTGCCTCGATTATAATCCTAAGGGAAATGCGCCGAACACAGCATTTAGTGATACCCACCCTACCTCATCATCGCCTCAGGTCGGAGAAACTCGCTTGCCGCTTTCCAGCGCTAAGCGCACTGGCTCCGACCTGGATGATGATGATCCAAACAGATATTATCCTTTGCTGACTCGTAGCCAAAAGAGAAGCTCCAGCGATACTCGTCGAGCGCGGTCGACAGGCCGTGAGTGACATTGTCTACCAAAGTGATCTATAATTAGACCTTATCGACTCAAGCCTAGACCTTGAATTTCTGTAACCTAAACCACTATGTCTGATACCCTTGTCCTTCAATGGAACATCAGAGGATACTGTGCTAACTATGCTGAACTATTGAAACTAACCCGAACCTATAATCCAATGGTAGTTTGTTTATACCCAGTGGGTATAAAGCCCACTTCACCTCTCCCACTGCCGATGCTCGACCGGGTACTGGCCTGGCTACAATAGTAAATCAAGCAATCACATGCACTTCAATCCCTCTACAAACAACACTGCACGCTCAGGCCCACAGAGTGGGCCTCAAACGCCCCGTCACTAATTTGTATCCTATATATTTCCCCAAATGAACTAATTTCATGCGCACTTCTTACTATCCTGGTTGGTCAACTTCCTGCGTCCTACCTCCTTGTAGGTGACCTTAATGCTAAACACCTCCTCTGGGGGGGTGGGGAGACGCAGCTGGTGGACGTGGAGGGCACGTCAAATCATTCTTTCTGTCTTCTGATATTGTGCTCCTTAATACTGGAGAACTGACACTTCAATACCCAGACAGCCTCGTTATCAGCTATTGACTTATCCTTCTGCTCCCCAGACCTTGCCTGGCAAATGCTGGAGGAGCCCTACGGGAGTGATCTTTTTCCCATCACTATCACTACTTTCGATCGTGGAGATACTTCTACCGCTCGCCTATACATGATGCGTAAAGCCCACTGACAGTCGTTCACTGCTTATACATCAACCCCTCTCATACCTCAGAATATATTCTGTGACGAGATGGTAGAAAACTTTTAGAGTACCCTCCTTCACGCTGCAGATCGCAGCATCCCTATAACCAAGGAAACACCACGTAAAATTAGGACACAATGGTGGAGTGACCTGTGTGAAATAGCAAAACGGCAAAAGACTGGCGCACCAGAGCAGTAGCAGATGAAATAACGTTTGGGCGAGAAACTTCAAAAGCACGAAATACATACTTCCTATCTAGAGAAGAATCACGGCAAAAACTGTATCGTCCATTAGTGTGAACACACCAATGTCTTAAGGGTGGTCCCGCATACGAAAAATGACTGGGAAGTACTGTTCTCACCCTCCCCCAACCCCAAGGATGATGGGAACGACCCACACCGGTCCGCAAGAAGTCTCTGAACTCTGCAACACATTAGTCCTCCGTCAGCTCGGATTCTGGGTACATCCCGTCTTTCAGTATCACAAAGCGTACTGCAGAACAAAATGATCTGGACTTCTCCATAAATTCCCTTATACCTTACAATGAAACTATCACGGTACGCGAAATCCTTGGTGCAATTCGCACCTCCAACCCTTCTGCTCCTGGCGAAGATCAAATCTCCTAAGAGATGCTTCGGCACGCACATCCCTTTGCACTCTCCTACGTGCGTCTTATTTACAACTCAGTCTGGTCTACCCACTCCTATCCCGATCGGTGAAGGGAGGCAGTGATTCTGTCTTTCCCAAAACCTGGTAAGCCTACTGATGAATTGATTAGCCACCGCCCTAGAGCCCTCACCTCGTGTGTTGCGAAGGTCCTGGAAAGGATTGTGAATGCCCGACTGACTCAGCACCTAGAAGCAAACTCACTCCTCTCCTCATAACAATTCGTTTTTCGAAAGATGTTATCAGCGTATGACGCATTATTACGCGTTGTGACTGAAATCCAGGGGGCCTTGGACCGCAAGCAACACACTTTGCGTTTTATTTGACCTTGAGATACATATGATACAACCATGCGCTATGGCATCCTCCGAGAGATCCACCGGATGGGACTCCGGAGTCATTTAGCATTTTTCATCCACAACTTCCTACGGTGGAGAGTCTTCCGGGCCAAACTCGGCAATCGGCTTTTAGACATACATATCCAAGATGAGGGGGTCCCCCAAGGTAGCGTCCTTTCTTCTACTCAATACGCGATTGACATTAATGGGATCACGGGGGTGATACCTCCCTCCGTGAATGGGTCACTTTACGTTGACGGCTTCATGATGTACGCATCGGCGCCAGTTGTGTCCCAACTCCAACGTAAACTACGGAGTGAAATTGCCCAGGTGGTTGCCTGGACAGAATCTCGAGGCTTTAAAATATCTTGGAGCAAAACATGTGCACTTCATATCCATCGATCTCGCCCACACACGGAACCAGACCTCAGACTTAATGGAGAAATGATCCCTTACCTACCTACAGTCCGCTTTCTAGGATTGATATTCGACCAGAAGCTAACCTGGAAGTACCACGTGCAGCAGCGTAAGAAAGACTGCTTACAGCGATTTGTCATTCTTCGGATTGCATTGCACTTCACCTAGGGTGCAGATGAATATCATCATTACGCCTATACCGCGCTATCATCCGATCCAAACTGGACTATGAGAGCGTGGTCTATGGCTCCGCAAAACCAAATATTCTCACAACACTGGAACCAGTTCACAATGCCGCCCTTCGCGCTTGTACTGGAGCTTTCCGCTTCTCCCCTATTGTCAGCCTTCTTTGTAAAACTGGTGAGCCTAGTCTTGCCCTGCGACGAGAACAAATTGACCTCCAATTTTATTGCCATGTTCTTGCTCGCCCCACCTTCCTACGTGTATCACAATCCAACAGCGCTATCACAATCTTGCTCCTTCCTCGTGCTTCTCAAAACGCATCGAGCTCCTCACTGCTGAGCTTGGACTACCACACATCATGGTGGACCCTCTCCCACGAGATGCTATTCCCATCTGGCGTTTACCAGAAAATATGCTCTGCCCTCACTATTTTACTAGCCGAAAGGCAGATGTTGCACCCCAAAATCTTTGAGCTATTTTTATAGCCCATGCGGAGACTCACGCTGATAGCTTGCATATCTTCACTGATGGATCAAAAGACGACGATGCAGTGCGCTGTGCAGCGGTGCTCTCCGGGCTCGTCGTTACTAGGAAACTCCCGCCATCAGGGTCAGTTTTCACTGCTGAACTCACGGCCATTGCCGATGCCCTCTTGGCAGCTGATACTCTTCCAGATGCCAATATCTCAATCTTTAGTGATTCGCTCAGTCCGCTTCAAACCCTGAAGATCTTCAACAATTGCCACCCTGTCTTTTCACCAAACTTGCGCTAGTTTGTGCGATTGTCTTCCAGAAACAAGAACGTTGGTTTGTGCTGGGTTCCGGGCCACTGGGGGGGGGGGGGCAATGAGCGGGCGGACGAAGCGGCGCGAAGAGCTGCTGCGGCGCCTGACCCAGCAGAACAGCGTACACACCCATATAAATACTTTTACCCAGCGGTTAAATGAGCTGTGCGAAATAAATGGAACATGGAATTGTCGATGTTCCTATGAAAAATAAATTGCGCACTATTGAAGACACTCCCATACCCTGGGTCTCATCAAGCAACCGATCTCGACGAACTGAGGTAACTCTATGCCGATTAAGAATTGGACATAGCAGACTAACGCACAGACACCTAATAGAGGCGTCGCAACCTCCTTACTGCATGGTTGGAGGCGGGGATTCGTTTTGTCTGAGTCTTTATCTTGCTCTACTAAATAAATTGTACTTGGAATAAAACAGACCGCGTAGCTGTGAACATTGTATTGCGTTGCTGCCGGAGCTGACTTAGTCCGTGTAGCCGTGAACCTTGTACCGGTTTCGACGATGCTATCTGAGCGCACAGACGTATGGACATATAACTGACGAGGTTCTTAGTTGTTGGAGGCGAGGATTCGTTTCGTTGCATCTGAGTCGTTATCTTACCTAAATTAAAAGATTGTATTTATACGACTAAACCGCGTAGCTGTAAATATTGTGTTGCGTTGCTGGCGGAGCTGATGTTGCCCGTGTAGCCGCTGATCTTGTACTAATCTCGAAGATGCTACCTGTACGCACTAGGGTGCGTACATATCACTTACTATTCTAAAGGATTGGAAGCGGAGGTCCGTTTCGAG
>SDVV010011287.1:0-15900 GCA_016164225.1 Gammarus roeselii | reverse complement strand
TATACATATATATAAATATATACATATATATATACATATATATAAATATATACATATATATATATATACATATATAGGTTTTTCGGACGGTTTTTGAACCCTAATTTCAGAATAGTATTTAATTGTTATATGTCAGTCCGTTGAAACGCTACTACAAAAATGGGGATGCAGCATTCAGTTACGAAGTACTCATAGCTCTCAATCCGTCATTTGGATCCGTCAAGAATTGAATAGTTTTCTACCTCGACTTATTTTTCAATTTCCGCTCCGTTTTGGACCCATCATAATTTGCAATGTTTTGCTGGAATGGATTGCGGAGAGCCTTAACAGTATGAATAGTGTCTTCAACACCTCACACATCACATCGAGGCGGTTCAAACAAAACTCACGTTCTTTGATGCGTGTTAATATTCTGACGCTTGACGGAAAAGTCAAAATTTCACTCAAATCTGAAATCTTTATTCTGCAATAACATAGTTACAAGTGAGGGACGGAGAAGGAGACAGGTTCATTCGCAGTCTAGGTGTTATTTGTTCTACAAAACTTAAGGAGTGTGAAACTATTCGATAAATGCTTTATTGTTCCGTAATTGAAAGAGTCAGGAAAAGAGGACTTTGAACTTCTTAAACGCTGATTGTTTATTCACGGAACGTGAGTGTGATCAACTCTATGGCTGTAGCCGACTTCCACCGAGCGCCTCCCCAACTTGTGTTGCTTCTAAGGCATATTTTCCACCACTGATAAAATCGTAATTTGTCCATTGAATGTTACGCCTCTGCACCACCAGCATTTTCAAATATAACTATTAAATAGGTGAAAAAATACCCATCCAAGGCTACAATAGCAGGTGGATTTTATAAACGTGTTATTCGGCAAACAACTAAACATATTTGTTTAACTTGCCTTGCCTGCATGTGAACAATTCACACGAGTCATTTATTGAATCTGTGGATTTGTGTACGTGAAATACTCATCCACATTGTCTTTGTTGTGAATAGTTGCGATTATCGTGAGGTCCTAAACATCGTGGTCGGCATGATGACTCGACATCGGATTATTCTCACCAGACAAGATGTCGACGGAATACGTCGGCCATGTGTCCCTCATTTCGGTGAATTTATCCCTCGTGAGGGGAGGTACACGGTTAGGAGTTTCATTATGTCAAGCCTCGTATGATTTAATTCCCCTCATGTGAGCCCCTCTGCCCGTTAAACGGTTAAAGGTAACGACAGTCGAAATCATTCATGAGGTATGAAATTCATCAGATTAATTTCCCCACCTCATATAACTATTCCATCCAATTTGTCGGGAATATCAATATTTTGGTTCAAGATTCACCCACACTGACGCTTGTTGTAAGATCAGTGACATGTTTGGTCCATGAGCGTTACATATGATTGAATTTTGTACGGAATAACACAATTATTGTATCCTTGTTGACCTTTGTCTCTACTAATGTACTGAAAACCGGTTGTCTCAGGCACACACAGGAGGATCATTCCCAATCGCCCGGCACACATCCTCACCCCGTGGAAGGTTCTGCCAACTTTCACCAAACGCAATATGAGGCAGCCATGTACCATTGGAGGCGGCCAGGTACCATTGGAGGCGGCCAGGTACCGGTGTGCGATTATGGTAGGCCAGAAGGCTTAGCGATGTTGAAATGCTGTCCCAAAGTCACCAGACCATCCATGTCCAACCATACAATGTGTACGGCAGTGGCCAGCAGCAGACAATCGACAAATTGTCGCTATGGCTGCAGATTAGCCACCGGCGAATCACCAATAACTTCTGATTGGAGGATTCAAGTAAATCACGTCAGATGTGGTTCCCATCCTTGCGTCATGTAACAAACAACATCCCATTAAATGTTTGGTGATCTTTGGGCAGCAGACTATCTGTTAACACAGCACTCAACCCAGAATCATAATGCATATGTTAGGTGAGTCAAAATATTTATTTATTTGCTATTGAACTTGAAATATCCATTACCTTAACAAATTATTCAGAAAACACCCTTTCAATTATTAAATCATTTATTTCCATCGTCCGGCAGTGGGTTTCAAATATATGATATGATATTTCCTTGTCAAATAAACTATTTGAATTAACGGAAACAAAAGTTCAATTTGAATCCGTCGCAGCTCATCTATAGAGGCCGCCGGTTTGTATTTCATGGAATAAGATGCTATTTACAATGGTATCATCAATGTTCATACAGCGAACGTCTATTTTGCGAAAAAAATCACGAATTCATGCAGTTGGGACAACCACTAACACGCGGGGTTGATAAATTGCAAATAAATGGGGTGAGGAAATTACAAATACGCGGGGTTGGAAATTAACAATTACATGGGGTGGAATATCACAATTTCATGGAGTTAAGAAGTCCGTAGAACAGGGGGTGCCAACATACTGAAATGAGGGGGTCTACATTATTGTACTTTACCAAAGAGGTGTATGGACGACATAAATTATACCGAAAATATGAATTCACCGTCAGAAATACATGTGGGTACAGATCATTAAAATAGTGTGATAATCGCTGTCGTATTGCAATCAAAATTTATTACATACATACATATACATACCCTTGTACGCATGCACGTACCTGCACACATACATATATAACTTCAAATACAATAACAATGTGTCATTAGCATCAGCTTCTGAAAGAAATATCCATATTGCAAAACCGCCGGAATACAATTAAAATGGGTGAATAATCAAATATTACAAACGTGGAGTGCAGGAGTCAGATGAGCAAACCCCTACTCGAATTTTTGATTCTCTGACAAAGATTGTTACATCAAAAATAGTACTGTACCATTCATCGACAAGACAGATCACGCTCCTTGTCCATAATCAAACGATTGAAACATCAAAATAGTCGACACGTTAACACTTTTGGTTATTATGAGAGACTATTGTGATTAGCAGCTATAGAAAGATGAGCCACCTACGGATTCTATAAGTAATGAACTGTTTATAGAATGCTGATTGGAGAGGCAAGAGATTTAGGCTAGCTATGGGATGTTGAGGTGATTCTTAAAATTAAAGGCGGTCAGCAGAGATAATGCACACCATTAATTGGAATGACAAACGCGCTATTTATATATGACAGCGGTTGTGGCTACAAAATAAGTAATATGTAGATTTGGGTAATTGGCAGAAGCAATTAGTATTTGTGTCATGATATGGTTAAACTACCTGCCCTCTTATGAGTAATACCGGGTATCTTGTGATCAGGTAAATCTAACTTCAGGGCAGAAACGACAAGTTTGTGGTTCACGATGAGTGTGTAGACAAAGTGACTGTTTCGAATTGGCCTACTAATCAAATTTATTAAGCCTTTCTGAATGATATGCTTGTTTGGAAATTTATGAGTTCTGTTGGGTGGTTGTTCCACAATTTTGGTCCTGCGATTGAAAAAGCTCAACAGGCAGTTTCCGTTTTTCATCTGTTCAACGTTCAAATTATCAATTTTTTCTTCTTAATTGACTGTTCTTTTCTCCTCGAGAAAATGTTTGACTTTTTCTGCTTGGTGAATGTTTCCCTGTACGTTCTTTACGTATTCGTGTCGACTCTAGGAGTGATAGTCTGTTGTCGATTTCACGCTCTGCAATTTTTTGAGGAGAGGACTTACGTTGTCTCGATTTTATGGTTACCATCGCATGTTACTCTTCAGCAAAGTATATACAACGAGAAAATGAAATAAAAGCAGGAACAATTAGTCACCTTAATTTGAAATCCTTTTTTTTTTGCATAATTGAGGAACATAAATGTTCCGTTCAACTTAGAACACAGAGTAGTTATGTGATGATTGAAGGAAAGATCGGGATCAAACCATACTCCAAAACTTTTAATTTGGTCTCCAATTGAGATGTCAGATTTGAAAATCCTGATATAAACATAAATTAAAACTGTTTTTTTAGAAGTTAAAGCCGAATATGATGCCTTTTTCTGGGTTAAACCTATAAGGCGCGCCACAAGACGTCTCGACGGAGTCCCGCGTAGCCGCTTCTGTAGGTCATTTTAAAAAAACGAATTTTCGTTGACCAGTTGCTGATTAACTGTTATGACTAGGTGACTGTAATTCAGTCATCATATGTAGCATGAATCTCTCTTGCCTGTAATATAATCAACCGATAAAACCTTGCGAAGGAAATAAGAATAATAGCCCATATAAAAAAAGTTTCAGTGGAACGTTTACCCCCGGCGTATCAGGGTAAGCGCGCTCGCATCAACTTAACCTGCTCGGACGACAGTCGGTCCCACACTAAACCCACGTCCAGTCAAGACCGTGTCGTCTGAATGGGCGCTGACGCTTATGTGCAAGTGTGTAATTATGCTATTTGTAGACAAAGTACTAACAATTTTTAGCATTATATTGAACTATCATATTGATGATTATTGAATTGAAGAATAGCTTGAAGGAGAGCAACATTTAGCACATTGAACAGATATGGGCGAGTATAAGTTTTATGTAGGATTTTAAACATCACGCGTGCCCAATAAGGTTAAGCTTGAGTCCATTCTTATTCCACTAAGATTTCAAATTACTTATAGCTGTCTCAACGTCGTCTTCTAACGCATTCAGATCTTACGATATCCGGGAAAGTGCTATTTGATCATCATTGCTGTGCATGACCATTTTTTCTCGATTTTTCGGTAAGAAATCATGGACAAGAATGGGCCGAGTATCGAACCCTGAGGGACCCCAAAGGCAATTATGGTTGAACTTGACATGAACTGTTATCAAGTTTAACGGATTGTCGCCGATTTATCAAATAACTTTTAAACCAAGAAATGTGTTTTCCTCAGCTACGGAGATTTTCAAATCTAATTTCATGGCTCACAATGTCGAATGCTTTTGACAAATCTAACAAAACCAGCAGATATCTGGCAATCCAAAAAGTATTTGTACAAATCTTCAGTGATGTTCATTAGTGGGTCTTATGTGGACAATTTTTGCCTATAATTATAATGACTGCCATTAATTAGCAGGTTGAATTCTAAATAATCAATTAACAGAATAGATATACCTATTTTTAGAATCTCTGTTAGGACTAGCAGAAGAATGCCCGGTCTAAAAATTTATTGTTCATCCTTGTCCCCAGATTTGTGAATTAATTTTATCAGTGTATACATCCAAATCGCCGGAAAAAAACGCATTTGCAATGGAGGTGTTAATAACTGTACTGATATAGGGAAAGGTAACTGTTCAGCTCTCTTTTTAGTATTGTAAAGCTATACCATCTATTCCTGTAGAATTTGTATTCTTCTGGGGAAATATCGCTCGCTGTATGTTTTGTTACGATACTGGCTTTGTTTACAATTTGCGCGCGTTGCTTGGTCACTAGCCCCACAAAAGGCTTTTGGATTCGATGTGTTTGTTTTGTCGCTCTTTAATCCTCTAACGGCTTCCGGTTACCTCTTCAAAAACATGTTATCCCAACTCCTGCAAAGAAGTTGTTAAACTTCTCTGCTATTGTTTGAGGGTTTAAATAAGTGGGCAAGGCGATTGTTTAGTAGAGTCCAATTATTTTTAGTACATTTCATTTTTCTTTATGGTCGTTTTTTGTACAGTTTAATTTCTACGTGATGATTTTTTCATTTAGCATTTTTGACTTGTTTCGTTTTGCTGTGCGTTTTAAATACTTTTTCGGACCAATTAATTTTCGCAGTTTTCCAGAAATCAATTTACCTGGCGTTGTTTTCATTGTTTTTGTTGTCGTTAGCGCCACAGCGTTCATAGATGTGAGGAGATAATCAGTGAGTATTTGAGCTTTCTCTGTGACATCATCTGTGTTAAGTATCGCCTCTATCATCTCGACGTTATCTGTTAGTGGTACTCGGAAATTACGCGCTGAGTAGTTTCTTTTGTACAACAAGAAATTTTGAATGACTGTTTATTCTGTTTTTTTATATATATCGAGCGGTTGATTTTTTTGGAGGTCAGAGATGGAATCCGACTCCACGTCAGTTGAGACTTGAGACAATGGAAGACGGATTGTTACTAATGAGCAGATCTAGTACCGTAGTACCGTATGAGAGTCGGATGCAATTTGTGTTGCATTTTTATGAGCTGATGCAACACGAGTCTGTCTAAAACTGGCTTCATATTGTTAGGCTCTAATTTCAATTAATCATCATTGAAGTCTCACAAGATGCACAGCGTCTTTTCCAGGCTGATAGCGTCTCAAAATTATTCATCTATCTATGGGAACGATTGTACGCTCGCTTTGGGTTGGCCTGTAAAGAGAACCAACTACAAACGATCTATTTCTTTGTATATGGATGTTGACCCAAATCTCACAATGCATCTCTTGATTTGAAGTGTATTCTTCTCGAACATACAGTAAATCCCAGTTCCACCTCCTTTCCTTTCTTTGTCTTTTCTGCAAACATTGAAACCGTCAATATCGATGAAGGTATTGGTAATAACATATTCCAGCCAAGTTTCTGTCAAACATAAAATGTCAGTTGAGGCATCTTTCACCATCATTTTTATACGATCCATCTTTGTTCATAAACTTCTAACGTTTATATGTTTTCTCAAGATAGTATTCAGATCCGGTTAGTTAATTTCTTTCAGGGTTGCTGTGGGATAATCTCTGCCCCCAGCTTGAACAGTTTGTGACTCTAACCTTTTATTACTTACTGAGCAGTTGGTGTCACTATGGTATGTTTGCAGAGGCATTTTTTCATTGCCGTATAGCGTTGCCGTATAGCAAGATAGAATAAAATTATTGGAACATTGCGCATTTGTTTCCTCATGCTTGTTTCGATTCGCTACAATATTTTGTTGATTGAATTGCGGCTTCAGAGAGTGAGTGGGTGCAAGACTACTATAGTGGTCATATTTCTTGGCTCCAAACATTGAGTATTGAGCAGCCTCGTCGCACGTCAGGTTAGTTGGATTCATTGCCGTGTTCGTGACGTTGCCCGGCTCCGATTCATCGAAGCTTGTGATCTGTGTTTTGGGGGCGTTGCAGAGAATTGCATGGACGAGATCGCCGAAGCTCTTATTGTAAGCTTTATTGTCAAAATGCTTTTCTATCTCGGAGAGGAACCTTCAATTTCTTATTGGATAGTCGGTGAAGACTTGGTAATCTTCCATGAAATGGTAAGATTCCTCCATTGATTTACTTTTTCATCGTCTCTAAGCTATATTCATCGTTAAATCCGATTTGTTTTTCTAAAGATTCTTTCACTGCGTTCATCATGCAATGTCCATCTGCTAGTGTTTATTGTCCCTTTAATCATACATCATGGAGGATGGCGTCGATGTTGGTACTCCAGGGTAATTGTTGCAAATTTTCTGTCACTTACATTGGCATCGTTCATTAGGTTTACTGTTCTTTCTGTCAGCAACGCAACCCTTATTTAGATTTGTAAAATGCTCTTCAGTAACCCTCTTACTGACGTTATCTAAGAATCTGGTGGCCATTTCGCGAGTAGTATTACGTGTATGTTCGAGATATCATTTCGTTTGGTTCTGTTCTGTGTTACTGAGGGGTGATTTGGCAGGAGAGGCAGAACAGAACCAAGGGAAATAAATTGAGATCGGCGGTTGAAGAAAGGCATGGGTGGGGATAGCTGAACCGAGCTATAGAGAGAAATGGGTGGAGGGGGGTAATATGAAGGAGGGGTTAACAGGATAGGTAAAGTTGGAGTTTGTGCAAAGGTAAGGGTATGGTAGCGAAAATTGGGGATTGGGGCTGTGCTGTAATCATAGTTAGACAGATTTGCATGAGTAGTGTAGAGTGAAGGAGGAAGGGTAGGAGAAGAGAGGTCAGCGGTTGGTGTCGTGCAGTGGCACATGATACATGAGTGGTGAATGGGAGGGCAACGTACTAACATGGGTAGGAAACATGATCGTTTAACTTTTATGATGACATTTGTCATCATACCTAACTCAGAAAGGACACACCTGTGAAATTTTCTAGGTGATCATGATCCGATGATCATACAATTTTCCTGATTATCATGATCAGATGATCGAACTTTTTTCCTGTTGATCATGAATAAAACTGCTTATACCTTTTAAAAAACGACGTATTACTGATTTGCTCAGTGGAGGCATAGTTCCGTCAAGAAAAGGGGAAACGCATAATTTTTTTTAGTTCCGATCCCCGTGTCGTCCACAAAAATGAGGTACCAGAATGCTACCATCAAAGGATACGGGAAACATATATAATCAGAAACAGATTCTCTCAAGGCATACCGAAAACATATATAATAAAAAAATGTTAATATCAGGTATACGGGATACATACATATTTAAAAAAATACTACTATCACTTGAATAATGAACAATATTTATTATCAGGGAACAAAGAAAACAAATATGATACAAAAATAGAATATACTACATTATACTCACAACAACAATTTTTCAAATACATATCTAAATTGAATGATGACATTTACAAGATACTCTGGTAAGCCGGTTATTTAAATCCGCCCCTTCACATATCGCATACAAATTGTGGACGACAAAATGGTGTTGACAAATATCATCAATAATTCTACAGTCATCAAACCGCGGTGATACCTCAGCTTACGGCTCACCTCGGTGTCGCTGGCACTGCTCCAGAGTCTCTTGCCCAGCGCAGTGTGAGCGGCGGGTCGCCATGTGCCCGGCAAGTGAGGGTTGCTGACGCTCCCGCCTCTACCTCCACCAGGCGACTACGCTCAGGAAACCACGGTGGCTCTATCAGAGTGACAGAGATGTGAGGCTTTATGTTAGGTCATTCAAGCGGAGCGGTGCCTTTTGTTATTTGAAACAAAAAAACGAAGCTGGTTGTGTGCCGCCTACAGAGGACAAGGGCACTTCGCGTTTGAATAGTGACAAGAACAGCTCGAACACAACGAGCAATTGGAGGGTTGGAGTGTTCTAAATTGATTAAGCATTGTTTCCTAATTTAGGAGAATTGAATTGCCTAATGGATTGTGTTGTGTCGCAAAGAGAAACGAAAGCGTACTCTGGACACTGAACGAGATAGGTGGCTATTAAATCAGAGAGTATGGGGATCACGGTTAAGAAAGACTAGGACGGACTTTCAATGGAAACAGAACCAACTCTGTTCCACAACGCAATGACTGGGGACATCTTTTAACTGATGATGAAAGCTGCATCAAAAATTCGGTCATTGACTTATTGAGCAGGTCATCAGTTTTAGTTTATTATCCTTGACTTGTATTCCTAGAAATATTACAATTTTAAAACGATTCGTCGCTAAAATCTGTAGGATAAATAACATTTGAAATATAAATTGAAAACAACGGTGTGCATCCATCAATTCTGAATTTAAGATCATAATAAAGCTAAAGTTTAGGTTATTGTTGAAATATGACAGATTGTTTGGAACACTGGACATGGTAAAGTTCATGTCATGCAGTATCTATGGACGCAAATGTTACTATGCGAGTTATGATGATGACATTGAATAACAAGAAGAGGAACCATGTTCGCAACTGGTAAAATGAACATCAAAATAATAATAAACTAGAACAAAGACAATAGATGAGTATAAGTACATGAAGAATACTTTTATTTATATTTTTTGTGGAAGTCTAAGAGGTTTTATCACAAATCCATCACCTGTCACATTTGTGGAGGGAGACGATAGTTGATAAAAAAAAAATCAAACTCATATAATAAAGTCACATAACACAGGCAGTTGAAAGCGATACCAAGAGGCGTTGGGGCTTACCCTTCACAAAGAGTGTGATGATTTTCGATAGTCCCGCCCCCACTCCATTGGTTGCCTGGCACAGGTAGCGCCCCTCGTGCTGCTTCTCCGCCCCCAACACATGCAAAGTGCCGTTACTGCTAGCCCGCACCCTGCCCCTCAGCTGCTGCATCAGGTTCCCGTTTCCTCTGCCACTAGAGGGCGACGACGTATCAACGTCATGTTCGCCTGCCCTGGGCGCGTTGACGTGACGTGCGCCGTTGGCAATGAGGTCTCTGACACGGACGACGGCTGCGCTTCTCTCCATCAGCGAGCTGGCGCGAACGACCACAGTCCTCTCAGTCTCGCTGCTGGAGGCTGACGACGGCATCTGTAGATCTCCACCGCCAGCAGTTATCACGTCATCCAGCAGATCTGAAATTAAGATTTATCATTGGGAGGATGGTACTTTTAGCTCATATTTGCAGCTGGGACAAAACTGCCGGAGAGAACAGGGAAACGGGAGTTCTCCGCACCATGACGGATCATCGTGGGAGTCCTTCTCTGCAGGAAAGGCCGCCGTCATCCAGGAGACCTGGCATCACGAGCTCTTCCGGAGAGGAGAATCATAGCACTGAAACGTGAGCGCAGACGCACTGCCATCGTCGAAATCAGTAGAAATACTTCATCGGGAGGATGAAATCAAACGCCAAGTTTTTCGTTACCGTCAACAAATAGCCATATTACTTTTATTTGAAAAAAAATCCGTTCCTTCAAGGAAAGAGGGTGCAATTATTGTTATAATTTATATTCTATCGTCGGGGTTTTAACCGTGCAGTGTCATTCGGGTCAAATTAATACGGAAAGGAATGTAGGGAAACCCATTAAACGTTTATTTCGACTCTATACCTAGAGAGGTAGCATGGAAAAAATACCTCATGGGATTCCTCTACGAACGAATGTTTTAGAAAACTTGTAATGATTACGAACGAATACGGAGCATTTGTGAAGTACGCGCAAAATACACGATGTCAGGTCCAGTTTGAAGTATTTTTATGATTTGACGAGCACTAGTGACTTTTAATTCTCCACTCTTTCGTGGTTTCCCCATTCTACTTTGCAGATTATTGTCATGGTGAAATTGGTTTCAGAAAATCAAATCATCGCCTCAACAGTTTGTGAATGCGGTTATTTGATGAGCCAGATTAATTTTAAATTGTATCGATTGCAGTTTGCTGGCGAGTTTTTTTCTCTATGGTAGGGAAACAAATTATTCGAAGGCCAGAAATTCCCAAACCTTCAAACGTTCCATTCCTTTAGCATCCAGCATTTATCTCTATGCATCATCTTTACGTGCTATTTATTCATTACTTATCTATCTCATCTCTTAGAATACCTTCTGTTTTCCTGCCAGCATAACCAGTCGCATTTTGTAAGTTTGGCATCCCAATATCTATATATAATGAACCCTACCGCATCCAAGGGAAACTTAATCCATCTTATTCATGAAACAGTAATAAGTTAGCGAAACATATGTTGGGCTTTTTAATATTGAAAGTGAGCAGCATGTCCTGCTAGCCTTGATAATATCTTTTCATGTTACCTTTCCGACAAAATGCAGACTACCTTGTGAATGCGGCAAAAATTCAATTATGTGGTTTCCTTAACTACATGCCTACTAAAACCTTCCGTTCACAGAAAGTATAACACATATCCTCCCTCGTTCACCTGAGCTAGCCCTGCCTTGGTATCCGCTCCCGTCCCCCCATGAGTCGCCAGCGCTGGCGGGGATCACCGCCGTCCACTCAGACGAGGCTAGGACGGGACAACACAAAATGTCATTCAGCATCAGAAACAATCACGTGCAGCAAGGAGATGATCAAAATATTTAGCAAAGTGGAAACTGTTTCGAACAGTTTTTGCCATTGACAATCTGATGACTCCAAGTACAAACCTAGGCAGTGAAGTGTTTAAATACAAAAGATATTATAAAACGAACTACAAAAAGCGCTTTGAAACGCTTTACCTATTCAGCATGGCAAGATTAAGGATACTAGTTTTAGAGGTACAGTAACGAGCGAAAATTCGGTTATGCTTTAAAACTAAGTGAAACCTTCAATGTTCATTTTCTGCTCTATATTTGAACTCATCGGTAATTTTATTTATATTACTCATTAAAAGGCTTCGTCTACACATAGTGCAGTAAGCAGTTTCTATGAAGTCGAATTGGTTGTTCCGGTTACAGACTAACCATAAACGAATTTTTGCTCGCTACGGTACATAGTACCTAACTCAAAAAAAAATATGTGCAATGACGATATTGATATTTCACTCACGGTTACAATGCATAGTGTGTTATAATAAAATATATTCAAGGCGAGAGTAGTAACTCGAGGTATGAAAAGCTAGGTTCGTTACTAAAGAGCAGGCGAGTGGAGATATGTAAAGTAGCGACAGGAAAAATTGTTTATGGTTAGTCTATAACCAAAAAAATAGATCTTCGCATGGAAATTTCTTACAGTATCATATCTGTATGAACATTTGTTATGGATAATATCAATTGAATTTCCAATGAGTTCGAATGTCGTGCGGAAAATGATCATTGAAAATTTTTCTTAACCATTATTCATGAACAATTTTTTTTTTCGCTACTGTACCTAGTCGAGGAAATAATTGTACAATAGCCAGAGTACAGAACTCTGCCCTACTGATACATAACTTTACAACGCTAGCTTTCCTCAAACCCAGTGTCATGGCGACGTGGAACGAATTGTCTAAACGTTGTTGTGCGGCAATTATTGTTATTTGTAGCTCAGGTGATTATCCAACAGACTAATACATTCTGCACACGAACTTCAAAGTCCCGAAAGCCTTGAGCCATTTGAACGATGATTCATTGGCTGAAATCCCGCGGAGGCTTGACTCGTTGTTCTAAAGGCTCAAGGCTTTCAGGATTTTGAACTTCGTGTGCGGAGTGCAACAACAGGTCAAGCCATTGTCTGTGGAGTTGAGTTGCGAACAAACTCACATCACGAGGACTTATCACCACTGGTCACGATAGAACCTTTATTTAAACATCAAAACCTCTATTCCATGTGTAATATAACTAAAATCTCATCACAGTAATGATCAAATTTTATCCTCATGTTCTGTGGACGGCCAAATGAATAGACGAACTCATGTCGACGTCATCACTAGACGACGCCGGAACAAATAAATTCGTGCGGAGGAAATTCAGAGGGACAGAGGGTCACATCTGTACGTTCAGATTGCTAGGAAGTCTTTGGGCGAAAAAAGTCTGTAAAACTAGTGTTCCGGTTCCACAACAAATTTAGTGACTCTTTCTCACCAGTCTCTCTCAGCCACTCGACTCTGGCGCTAGGGAATCCTGCTGCTGTGCAAGGTATCCTTACAGCGCCGCCCAGCGTTGCACTGGCGTCTGACGGCTCCCTCACCCATGAAGGTGGCACTGGGGAATGGGGGGTGGGGTGAAGGGATATGAATAATGGATAATGAGAACAGAAAAAACTGCATTGAAATATATCAGCCGGGTAAAGTCTAGACAGACCTAATTAAAGGCTCACCTGAGCAGCGACAGCAACAAACTTACTACGTGGTCAACCCCTCCTTTATTGAAACCTCGAAATTGTGTTCAAAATGGATTCTAAACGCAATATATGTTTATAAGGGTTGGAGCAAGTGATACAATTCACTTTAATAACGTGCGCTGATTGGAACCTAATCAATAGATGGAATTTTCACAATCCGAATATTATTGCTCTAACTAAATATAACATCCATAGGATCATTTCTTACCGTCAACTAATTCTACTGCAGCCTGCGTCACCATCGAGTGACGCAGTCTTTGTTCCTCAGCACTTGCTGCAACCGTTCGTAGCATTCCAACCTTGTCAGGTCATGCTATCGTTGATATGAATACTCAAAATTGAGTAACATTGTAGTTTTTACAGTCTCGTAACGTCGTCATTCAAGTCTCACAATCGTCGTCAATCATCACTAACGATTGCCGTCAATAAAGACTCACAACCGTCGTCTTTCGAACCTCAAACTCGTCGAGGAACCAGTTTTACAACCTCTTCCTTCAAGCCTCACCAACGTCGGCAATAAAGTCACATCAGTGGACATAAGGGTCTCAAAATTTCCGCCAATAAGGTTTCCCATCCGCCGTCCATGAAGTTGCACCAGCATCAAAGTCTCACCGCTGACGGCGAGGAAGGCTGACGTGGAGGCGGTTCTGGCTAAGTTGCTCGCTAGGCAGGTGTAGTTGCCGGCGTGCTCAGCCGCCACTTCTGTGATGACGAGCAGCGACGCAAAGTCGTCCGTCTTGGAGATTCGCACAGAGAAGGAAGGCTCCAGGGGCTGTCCGTCCTTTCTCCACGACATCTGCATGGGCAGGTCGCCTTCCTGGGCGTAGCAGCTCACCTGTGCACGCATTCCCGCTCGAGTACCCGCAGGGAACTGCAGTGGGCCAAGGCGGGGAGGCACTGAGGGAAAAAAGATTGAGAAGTTGATGGGAGGGCAGAGCTTCAGAGCTTTGGGGAAGGATGGTACACTTGATAATTGACAGGGATGCACGGTTGATAGTTTGTAAGGCTTGTGTACGACTGTATTGAAATGCAGTTGCGGATGATGCTAACTAAAATTATCTGAATCTTACAAATATTATCTAGTCAATCCTATTTTTTTGCGGGTCTGTCAATGTTTTTTTTTGATGATCGCAGAGATGTTATTAATTCGGTTGGATTGATCATGATCAGCTGATGGTGACACGATTATCACTGCTCCATCAGGTGCTGGCTGCTGCTGTCTCCTCACATATGACCCGCAGCGTCAGGTGCTGGCTGCTGCTATCTCCTCACATATGACCCGCAGCGTCAGGTGCTGGCTGTTGTTGTCTCCTCACCTATGACCCGCAGCGTCAGGTGCTGGCTGCTGCTGTCTCCTCACCTACCCAAAGCGTCAGTTGCTGGCTGTTGTGGTCTCCTCACCTATGACCCGCAGCGTCAGGTGCTGGCTGTCGCTTCCCCCCTGCTGTCCCGTCGCAGTGCAGCTGTAGCGCCCTTCGTCAGTGTCCCGTGACATGTCACGCAGTGTCAGTGTGCCGTTACTGTGCACCTGCTGACGGTGGCTTGTGGGCAGCACCTCACCCTCTGAAGATAAACGCTGCTGATAAATCTGCATCAATTAATCCAAAGTGATTTTATTATTTACAGTGTATGAAATGATCAAAAGTCCAAGAAACTATAGCCCCTGCTGATAGTAGCTGGAATGCTCTCACTCGGGAACATCGGAATTAAGACAATTTTATTTCACAGAGTTGAGATACATAATAAACAGGATAGAAGCCCACTCAACTAATAGCGGTTGTGGTGCTTTGGAAACATTGTCAACAAAGGTGATGTTTAGTGTGGTGATAGTTCCTGGCTGTCGCTGCCTTCTCACTATGGCCGCCGCTTGTTGGACGAACAATGGTTGGGCGTGTTTATGTCGTGTGATTGTAGACTACGGATTATGAACATTCGACTTTTATCCAACCATACTTTGATATATAATATTTTCTTATTTTAGTGGGAATGTATTCACCACGAACGAGTTAAAGAAGAGGGAGAAACTGGGTGAAATATTCACCGTACGATCTTTGTTCCAATATTGTCAGCATGTGGTGACTGTGATCGAGAATGCTCCCTTGTTTAGTAGTTTAGGATACTTAACATTATAAATGCATTTTTCTTGTTCCAGCTCTGGTCCCTAAGACCAATTTTATTAAGTAACTTTTACCTATCCGGGACCGTTCAAAACATCATCGACTACCACGCACCTTTGGCCCAAGTAATTTCCTCGATCGGGTGTCCGGCGACAGGGCAGGTGACAGAGAAGGTCTCCCCAGCCACGGCGGTGAGTTGCCCCATAGGGCGGACTGTGGGTGGTCCGTACACGTTAAGGCGCGCAGAGTGATCTACTCTCCCTGCGCTGTTCCTTGCTGCGCACTGGTACAAGCCACCGTCAGCAACACGCACGCTGCTGATGTTCACGTGACTGATGACGTCGCCGTGCGAGGAGACGAACTGACCAATTAAAATCCTGTGAGGAGAAATATCAACCATTTGAATAACTGCACGCATACGGGGTCACTCGTTAACGTCGCTGCAGCACATGGTGGCTTGCCGACGACAGACGGTGCATACCCCCCCACACACCA
>SDVV010011286.1:0-15901 GCA_016164225.1 Gammarus roeselii | reverse complement strand
TATATATGTATGTATATGTATGTATATATATATGTATGTATATGTATGTATATATATATGTATATATATGTATACATGTGTATATGTATGTATATGTATGTATATGTATGTATATATAAATGTATATATATATGTATATATATGTATATATATATGTATATATATGTATATATATATGTATATATATGTATATATATGTATATATATAATCTGACGTGTATGTTGCAGGAATCGATGATCACTAGCATGGTTCAGTCGACAGGTTTCACCAGCAACCGTAACTGCGTGGCCCTGACAGAATGAGTCGTAGTGAAGAGCTGGGTTGCTGGCATGACGTATTGGTCACGTCCCAGTTAGTAACGCCTGTTGGCTAGTCAAAATTTGTTTGTTTCAGTGACGTAAGAATTTCCTTGCTTTCTCCATAAATGCAGAATTTTCTGGTAGTGAACTATTTTTGAAGAGCAATTTTTTCAATGGAGTGTCTCCATAAACTACTTTGAAGACATTTGGGTTCAATATATGATTGCCATCGCCGATCATGATTTCTGCTACCGACTTGATATGCGAGTGTGTCATATGCATCAACGGCAGTGACGCAGTCTCTATTCAACCCTGTACATTGTGGCAGCTATGGAGAGGTGTGTGTGCTACTCGTATGATGCCTCTTCTGTTGAATAGATCTCATATGATTGTCCGTAGTTGCTCAGCTCATTATGAACTATTCCAGCTACTTGATGCTTTCGTAACCGTTTTCTGAACTTCCGCTTATAAGTGTTTAAAATTAATATCATCCCACCTCATTGTTCGAAGTTTATTAATCTTGCAACTTAATTAACGTCGATGTAAAAACTTATCGTTTCCGCTACAGATACAGATGCAAGGTCGAGTTCCTCAGAAAGAGGCGGCCGACAGCCAGCCGCACCTCACACTCATCTCATGCTAACGGTTCTCATTTGCAGCATGTGCACTTCAAACTAATTGAACTAATTGACAGTCTATGGGGTCCTCGAACTGAAGGTTGTGGTAGCAAGTTGATATTAATAGGCGTATGATAACTAGCTACTCGATGTGTTATCTCTTAATTTTCCTGTTAAAATGTAACAGTCGAAATCTGTTAGGTTCTTGCAAACATTTGAGCCATTTTTCGGAGTGCTTCTTAACAAGTCGCTTAGAAGAATTCGTCAACATGATAAGTTCTTTACCAATTCTGATCTGTCTATTGCTTGTTTGTTTCATTTACAAAGTGTGGTATGTTTGTTGGAGGTTATATAACTATTATGAACGATATGTCTTATTCTCTGGATTATTGCTTTAAGGCTACATCATTGCTTGGAGGTCACATCATTGCTTTAAGGCTACATCATTGCTTGGAGGTCACATCATTGCTTTAAGGCCACATCATTGCGTGAAGGTCCCATCACACCTAGACAATGCAACTTCAAAGCGACCCTCCATTTCAGAGTGTTGGTTCAAATATCATTTTGTTCATATTTCGACCGACAGCTCAATACGTATAGTACTATCAGTACGAAATCATGGTCTGGTTCTACAGCACTCTTCTGACTAATCTAAAGTGTCATGTCGACTTGATTTAAAGGACCATTGATCGCACTCATACTTGACTACACTACCTACTTACATTTTCTCCCTCCACAATAATTAAAGTCTTTGAGCTACCTACCACTTCAGCCGAATTGCAGTCAGAGACCGATGATGATTTGCTGCAATACTTAATTCTTAATTTGACATTCTGCGCGCTAAGGAGACACATTTTGCTGCACCAGTAACCATTTTTCTTCCAATCTGTGTAGTGCTTACTCCAACTGTTCCATAAAGTGTACGGTGGTCTGATTATCGTGTCACTCTACGTTCGGCTATTAGGCACATCCTTTATGCTATCTTCAGGCTGCCTGCAAATAGAGGGCCTTGAAACAGTTTGTTGTGAGGCATTATGTTGCTCGTCTTTGAACAAATCTCAGTCTGTTGTGAACTGTGCTAGCTAGTTAGTTATAGGATGTAGTCTCATGTCAGCTGTATATATTGTGTTTTATGTTCGTAATGTAACCTAAATGTGCAGGTTATATCTGCAAGATTACCATCAGGTGAATATATGAACCTACGGTTAAACTTCTATGTAATGTCTTGTTAAGAAAGCGCCCGGCAAACGCATCTACGCTCGCGCCCTACGGGGAAGCTCACAAATGCTCGCGCTTAAATTCCTCTGGAGATGAACTTCTAATTCTAATCTCATCAACACTGTAATATTTGGTGCTATTGACACGTTCATTTTTTTGAGCTACTGTAATGACTTGGCAATGGCGCCGTTGACTGTCGAAATGTTAACTTCTTTACATTAATTCACAAAATCTGAGAAATCGCAAAAATATTGATCTCATCCGTAGTTGAGGTTTTCCACGCTTCATTGCTGCAGGGAACTGATTCCACTACTTTTGTAGCCTCAGCTTCTCTCTAATCCACTTTGCATTGTGTTCCAATTTATGTTTTGTTCATTTTTTCTTCGTTGTTGCATCGACGATTGCCGATATATTTATTGCACAATAAGTTGTCAGATCAAAACCCTCACTGCAATCGCTGTCATTTTTTACAATTTCGTGATACATTAATATTAATTTGCTTGAATTTCAAGAGAAAACCCTCATGCTTCACACACAGGTGCTGCAAGCTAAAAATTCATTTCGGTAACGAGCACTTTATCACGCTACCGTTTGGTCATAGTAATGGTAATCTACCTTTCATTGCGGAATGTTCGTTTCTCACGGGGGTTCTTTGACCTGGGCACGCTGTGCAGCTTGAACAAAGTAAGGAATTTCCATGGCCATCCTCGTTCTAGAAGTTGTCTATACTTTAAACTCAATTGACCCAGCGTTGTGAGAAACAATTGCTATTAAATGTGTCTGTCGCTCACTCGTTATATGTGGTCTTTTTTCTTAGACCTTTGATTTATTAATGTATGGATTGTCTTTTTGTACAGTTATATTACCTCTATCTAGTTTTTAAGCTTTCAATAGCGTTGTACTTACGTGTAGGAAGTGTTGTGAATTATTTTGACTGTTCTACCTCCAAGTAAGGTTTGCAAATAAAAAATCAGCGGCGTACTTCTGAAAAAAACTAGGAATTTTATATTAACACTAGGACGCCGGAGGGAAGTCATTCAAATCAGTTATCTATGTACACACAATTTTTTAAGATTATAGAATATCATAGCTTCTTGAAAATCGTTATGCAAGGTGAACTTCAAAAGCCTTGGCTGAAGATATGCAAGCTCTAGAGTCCAATTAAATATTTAAATTTGCTCTCATCACCTCTAAAGTGGGCCCTTTGAAAATTTGTTACCGAGTATCTAATTCAAGACTTCTTTTCAGAAGTGAAATCTTTTGCATGTTGATCAATTGGAGTTAGATTCCCTTTATGAGGAACTCATTTTTTCTGAAGGATCTCGTTGACGAAACCATATATTATGCAGTGTTCTTGATGCCTATACAGTCTAGGGGTTTACGAAGCCACTGCCTGTAGTAGGAGTTGTACGTTTATTGTCAAGCATACCGTTCTTGAAATTGCGGTATTGATGGCAGTTACAGAATAAATTAAGCACATACATTTTTGCAACATAATTTTCCGTTTCTGTCGACTGATATAGTTGCTAAACACTTTTGGTGTTGTTCTGATCCTGCACAGCTACTTTTATTTCGTCTGCTTGTCAGAGGTAACCAACCTTGTGACAACTACGTCAGAAAAGTGCCACAGTATTCTTTCGAATAAAATTGAAAACTTGGTTCCGTGAAACAGTTGAATTTTATTTTCTAAATGGTCTCGTATTGCCCACTTTCAGTTTGGTTAAAGCTTGTTCCCTTGTTCATACGATGGTTGTTTCCAGTTAGTCACATTGTTTTCCTTTCGAGCCCTAAGAAGTATGATGCTCAACAGTATTTTCAGAGAAGAGTCGCGTCATTTGCTGTGTTTGGATAAGAGAGAGACGATTTACACGGAAGACAGTTGGTGCCTGTAAGGAAAACGTTTGCCGCGTGTCACATTCTGATTGGTTGTGCTATTGGAACATGTAATCGAAAGCTACCACGTGACAAATCGTTGTCCTCGCAGACACCATCTGTCTCACGTGTAAATGGACTGAGTTCAACTCCGGCGCAAGAAGGCCCCATGACATGTAACGCCACTCGTTGAACGCAAGGCAGCTACCTCAGTCATGTGTTGTTTATTGACCAGTACTTTAGCTCGTGTTAGTGCGTAAAATAATTACTACAATTCGGTGTTCGGTTTACCGTATATATAATATTGAACTGTGCAATAATCAATTGGGTGTCATACGTCGAGAAATTCAAATGGGTTTCTGTGTACTTCTTTAACCATTTTAAGACGTTTATCATCCGTTTTTCCGAAATCCGTTATACCTTAGAAACCAATTCTATATTTGATATATCCACTTTACCCTGAAAAGATTTCTAACTAACAATACTTCGTTGTTATCACAAATAAAACATTTTTATTAGTTACTAGTTGCACATTGATAGGAATGATTGTAATTTGGTGATTCGCGCATCGCAATGTGTGTACAAAGTACCATTTCTCTTGTTCATTTAGCATGAAAACTTCACTCATACAGCCAAATCCTGTCTAAACTTTGTTAGTTGCCTTAGAACCTGTGTAGACCATTTTTTTAGCTCGTTAGTGATTCCAGATGACTATTTTACAGCCATAAAGTGAATTTTTCCAAGAGCATTTCGAGACTTTGTTTTCTCAAACTAATTTTTCATATCATTGAAAGTATGAGATGTTCGTTTTTATTATTTATGTATCCAGAATATTGAGGAAAATTTGATGTACGATTGATCAAATCCCTAATCTCAAAATAGTTCATCATCCGGAAGCTTTCAGTGTCCCCGTTGTCGATGTACACCGGGGACACTGTCGCAAGGCCGAATCCCTTAACACTGGGTGACCGACGGCTAGACGTACCTCACGCTCGCATGCACTCACACGTACAAAAAAAGCCCATTCGCGTTGATGGGTTCGGTCAGGACCCGGCCAAACACATTCCGGGTCAGAAGAGAAGTACGAGATCAGTGTAAGCAGCAGGGCCCGACAGCTTACTCTGTTGTACCCCTGAAACATAATAATTGCCGGGATCTCCTCCATCCACGAACGTTCATCCCGTTTCTGAACGAGACTCAAAGGGCGGTGAAGCGCAGCAAGACCGCGTCAAAGCTTGTCCATTTACAGTCATTGTCTACTATTATCAATCCATTGCACGCCCTCTCGCAACCTCAGCACCGACTTCTCTTCTCACTAACGCCTACTTCGCGCTATCCCTCCTGCCAAACTTAGGTCTTCCTCAAGACCAACTTCCTCTCACCTTCGCTTTCATGACCCTTTTCACCAAGCTAGCAACATTCATCCTCACCATGTGTCCAAAATTCCTCTGCTCACGTGAATCTTCTCTGTCCTACAATTTTCTTACTATTCCTGTTATAATTCGAACAACGTTATTTTTGATCCTGCCCCTCAGCGTCTATCCGGCCATACCTCTCAAATATTTATTTTTGAAAACATTTAACCTCTTCGTGTCAGCCCTGTAGAACACAATTGGGACAACTTCCCTCTCATGCTACCCGTTCGCTACGGGGGAGCTTGAGATGACTCGCGTCGTAGATCCTGTGGAGATGGCCCCTAATCGAATCATACTACCCTCACTTTGCTTCCAAACTCTATGTCCTACAGCTCGTTACACTCATCAATGTACTAAACGCTTTACACTCTTCTTTCACTCCAGATTTAAGTTCGGCTTCCACTTGTCCAGTCTTCTCTTCATGAGTCTAGGTATTTAGAACACAAAATTCTCAAATACCTTTCCTATTCGACGGTCTCTGATTTTTCGCACATCTTATTACTTCTCTTTTACCCACCTGAACTCACAGGTCCCTCCTCTAACACACTACCAAACTTCTTCATTAGCCTACACATCATCTCCGAGAATCGGCCTCCAGTGCCGTCACCAAACAATTCAAACCTCGACCTGATGCTCTCATGTTATCTGGTTCTGATGTGAAGAGTAAATATATATGATAAGTTAAGATATCTTCGGTAGGAATGACAGTTCAGATTGATATTGTTGAAACATCACATACGGAAGCTAGACAAAAATATATAGCAACTTTGAAGATGTCTCTACGGTGATCACGTCCTACGGGGGAGCTCATAAAGGCTTGCGTCAGAGCTCCAGTGGAGTTTGACCCCTTAATCTGATCTCTAAGGGAGCGGTTGTTCAACCTTATTCTCTTTGAATTTTCTTTTGTGGTCAACTTCCAGCCAATTTCGGGCGCAATCACCATTTTAAAGTGAAGTTGTTTTACCTGCACATTGTTTTGTTAAGCTCTTTTTTTCAAGTCTTACGTGAAATTCCCAACACTGGGTGTAGATCTCATGTTTGGGAATCCAGTGTCTTGTCTCGTCTTCATCGTCCCTCTCAGCGGGTGTTGAGCACATGCCCCTAACAGGGCTGGTTGTGTGATAACTTTTATAGCTGACCCCAAAGGAGTGCTCGGACCATATGGCCCCAGCACCTTAGGAGTTCCTGTACCTCTTGCGGCACCCGTACATACCTTTCCATTCACAGCCTATAGGACATAGACTTTACGCAGTAGTAAACCCGGTCACTATAACACAATCTCAATTTTGGCGATTGCTTGATGAAGTACTAGTTGCTGGTTGGACGTTCGGCGCCAGAAGAACGTTGATTCCAGTGCGCCAGAAGTCTTGATACTCCAATTTAATCTCATTCATTCAATCATACTGAGCATATTGTAGATTATTTCATGCAGTTAAGGATTATATATTTAATGTTCTTTGATTGTAACAACTTTCGTACAAATAAACGTGTTTTGTTCAGAAGCGTTTTTTTCTCTTGTTTGTATAACTTGAATTTACTACCCTTGCACAGACTTTAATGTATTACATGGAAATTCTCTGAGATAAGTCCTCAAGGGTTTTCATGTTGGACAGTAACCCGAACGTGTTTGAAGCTGTTGATCATTCCGGTCTCAGCTAGAGAGTTCTCCTCGAACTCTGGCTGCAGATCCAATTCGGAACACCTCAACAAGAGTGGTTTCCTACAGCCCTTGTTGATGCTCACATGTATTATAACTTTGAAGCTATGGATCATCAAAAATCAAGAACCGTGACATTCTTTAGGCCCTCTAACTTCTAAATTGGGGGGATGCTCTACCGGGATTTCGCATAGGGTGCTGTTGGCAATCAGATCGAAAGAACATTTGGTTAGCTTAGATTAAGGGGACCGTCTTTACAGACACAAGGCCGCATCCCCCAGAAAGTGGGGTGGTCGACGGCAAGGCGCACCTCACACCCTCATACGCTCACACTCAAACAACTTAGCTCTTTTGTGCTAAAGGGTCAGGCTGGTAACCCCGCAACATACACTCCGGGTCACGAGTGCAGTCCGAGGATCCGTTGTCAGCAGCGGGGCCCGACAGTCCTCACTGGTTTACCCTCGCCTCGTCAAAATGGCCGGGTTCCCCCCAACCCACGACCATCCCGACAACGGGATGCCAAAGGCGGGAAAGCACATCAGAGCATCGTCTAAATCAAACCATTCTCCACTCACGCCTGTTCATTGCACGCTCTCTCGCCACCTCCACATTCATGTCTATCCTTCCCAACGCCTGCTTCACACCATCCATCCACCCAAACTTCGGTCTACCTCTAGGCCTGCGACTACTCATCTCCGCATTCATCACCCTTTTCACCAATCTTCCTTCATCCATCCTCTCCATGTTCCCGAACCATCTCAGAACACGCGAATCCACTCTGTCCTCCAACTTCTTCACCATCCCTGTTTTGTTACGAACCACGTCGTTGGTGATCCGGTCTCTCAGCGTTACTCCAGCCATGCTCCTCAAACATTTCATCTCGAAAACATTCAACCTTCTTCTGTTACTGTTTGCAAATGATCCGGCGCTCGTGGCAGATTTGGATAAGGTATTGAGGCTAATATCCGAGTTTGGTAGAGTGTGAGAGGAAAAAGCTGCGAGCTAACGTGGATATAATTAAAGTAATGAGATTTTCTTGGAATGCCGATGTAAGAAGAATCGGTGTCTCCATAAATAAAAAGTTGTTTAAGGAAGTTCTGTGTTAACCTAGTGGAAACTGTGATGAAATCACGATGAAATGAAGGGTGTAAGGTACTGAGTGCAATGAGCCGTTGGACGTTGGGTGTGGATGCAAAAAATCTGTTGTTCAAGTTGAAGTTGTCTTGACTTTGCTCTAAAAGCTGAGACGTGATGTGCGAGAGTGGAAGAGAGAAGAAGGTCAAGTGTTTTATAAAAAAAATGTTAAAGGGGCATGGCCAGAAGGACGTCGAGGGATGGGATTAATAATGACGTTGTTCGAATGTTAACAGAACAGTTAGGAAATAAGGTGAGGAAGTAGAGCCCACTTCAAGAATGGATGAAGGTGTAGAGTTTCTCAATTGACCCTACATTATCCTAATAACACTAAACACATTAAACGTGCATCACAAGCACCTATTATTATTAAGCAATCGTATCTTTTGATCTCATTGTTGCATATCTCTGTAGGTAGCTGCAACATTTCCGTGCAGCTGGTACAAAACTGCTTCCAACCATGATGGCAGAGCAACAAATATTTATTTTGGGTAAATAAATACGTATGCCCACGCACCAAAAGCCATGGAACATTCATCAGAAGAAATGAATGATTCAGAGAAATACCTTGACACGAATATGGCAACAACGCCTTCCTAGAAAACAAAGCCTTCCCGCGAAAATCCGAGAGGACTTTTTCTTAACTCTCCGTAGACAGGATCACAGTGTTTTGTGTGTCTTCTTCTTATTTCAAACTATTCATGTGAAAACAAACTGCTGCCACAGGGAAAAGAAAAAGATAGTAAGTATTAAATATTTTATGTTGCAGGATATACAAATGAATAGTGAATGCACCTAGATTTACCTTAGCCAGTGCAAAGGTATCAAAACAAGGCTTCTCTTGGATCTTGGCCCACAGAAGACAGCCTCCATTCCCTGCTGCGGACCGACACCAAAAAGGGAACACTACCTCCATTGTACGACAACCCACTTTAGGCGAGACCAAAACCAAATTCTCGACTGAATTACAAAAATTCTAAAAAGCCGTGAAAATTACCCGCTGTGAAGCAGCGTTGCACGGAATTTTCTTGCCGGCTCTCCTATCTCCCTTCTTTTCCCCTTCTATATTACCTTGGATGTCTTCATTCAGTTAATTTGGGATTACACCAATACCAAAGATTTTACTTGCTTTTGTCCGTCATTGTCCTTGTGTCTGTTTTTTGGTGCTTGCCCATAATACTCAACCTCATTTCGTCTTATACTAGATTTGAGTCAAATTGTGCCATGAAAGTGAAAGCATCGAGTTCACTTGAATTATCATCGCTCACAGAAGCTCACGTTATCAACGTTTTGGTTTGCCCACTGGTAACTCTTTGCTCATAATAAATATTACCAACATCACCGAAATGGGAAATTGGGGAAAAGGTGATGAAAGCGGAGGTCAGTCAACGTAGGCCTAGAGTAAGACTGAAGTTTGGATGAATGGATGGCGTGGAGTAGGCGTTAGGAATGAGTAAAATAAGTTTATAGGTAGCAAGAGAGCGATCAATGGGTAGGCGTGAATATAGAATGGTTGTAAATGGATTAGCATTGACTCGGCCTGTGCGTGCTTTCTCGCCCGTGACATCTTGTTCAAAAACGGGATGGTAACTATGGTCAACGAGATTTTGGAATGACAGAAAACGAGTAAATACAATGTCCCTGGGTGGAATGAACGAGCGAATGAATTGAATTATGCTGTAAGGGGCGTTGTGTTTCAGTGGAATGTTGCCGGAAAGCTTCGAGAGGGTTAACTTGCAGTGGCAATGAGAATAGCCAAATCCCGCTTTTGTAGGGAACTTACGTTTCTAAGAGAAAATTAGCAGCAATTACGAGCGCAGGCACTTCTTTCAAAGTTGCGTGAAGGTAAATGCACGGATTTTTGGAAAGAAATTCGAGCACGTAACCCCAAGAAAGAATCACTTCCACTCACTGCTGCAGAAGTGACGGGCATGGATAACATTGCGAGAGTCTAGGGGGAGCACTTTCGGGATATTGCAAACTCTTGCCACGGATGAAAATAGAGGGTTCAAGGAGCATTAGCAATATTCCGGTTGTAGACGAAACGATCAGTGTTTGCCGATGGCAGGGTCATCGTAAGAGGATTAAAAAATAACAAGGCTGTGGGTAATGATGATATTCCTGGAGAAGTGTATAAGCATGCCTCTCACAGATTTATTAAGGTGTTAGTTCTCTTCCTCTCTGGCTGCATACGAGCCAAGCAGTTGCCCAGAGATGTAATGAATGTAATTGTTATTCCGCTCCTAAAATGTAAAATGAAGTACCCGTCTGATATAAATAATTACCGCCCCATTACTATTGCCACCACAATCTCCAAAGTTTTGGAGCAGATCATTCTGGTAAGATGGCAAGCGTATTTGTTCACAGCGGACAGTCAGTTTGGTTTCAAAGAGGGCAATGGTATGGAAATGGCGATTTTGCTTAGAAACAAACAGTAGATTAAAACAGAAGTAGGGACTCTCCCGTCTTTAAGCGCTTCTTAGTTGCAAAAAAAACATTTGATAGAGTAAATCGCTGGACTTTGTTCAGGACACTAATTGAGAGGGGAGCTCCTCCTCATATCGTAGAGTGCTAGTGTTCTGGTACAAAGAGCAGGAATTTATTGTGCGGTGGGGAAGCTCAAAATCAGCTCTCTATCATTGTATCAATGGAATTAGACAAGGAGGTCAATTGTCATCATTGTTATATAATGTTTATGCTGATGATCGGATTTTCTTATTAGGCAGGGAGAACGTAACATGTCCTGTTGCCAATTGCTGTGTTAATAATCTTAGCTATGCTGATGATCTAGTGTTAATAGCTCCAACACCATCTGCACTGCAGAAGATTCTAGATATTTGTAGTAATATTGCTCAGCCTTGTGATATTGTGTATAACACCTCAAAAACTGTGTGTATGTTGGTCAGGTCAAAAGGTCCTAAGCGTTACTTCTTGACTGATGTTAAGTTGGATGGTGTCACACTGGATTTGCAGACGAATTTCCGTACTCTGGGCATATTGCTTCTGCAGATTGCACTGATGATAAGGATGTTGCAAAGCAGATCAGGCGACAAAATAACGTTGGTAACATGCTAATACGGAAGTTCTCCTTTGCGCCCGTTGAGGCTCTGGTAGAAATGAGGCCCAAATCAATCAATCTCCTTTGCGCCAAAGGAAGCAAAAACACAGCTTTTCAAATCATACTGTTACTCAATTTACTGCAATGCACTGTGGAAAGATTTTTGTCAATACAATATGAGAAAGCTGACAGTGAGCCATAATGACACATTTCGTCGACTGATGCAGTTCCCACGTTCGACACCACATTAAAGTACTTTTTCGTAAATCGGCATACAGCCTCATTAATAGAGGAATGGCTTCTAAAAAATCCTCATTGCAATCTGCACCAGCGATGCGCTCGATGGATCGTCAATGTTAGGACGATGGAGAGAAATACTGTACACACTAGAAGGAAGATAGTATGTGTCCGTTAGGAATAGGAATGTTATTGCTAATGTGTTTTCTGATTTGACGTTTCTGCCTTAGTACACTGGCGGATCATTCATATATCTAATATAATAAGTTTTGTATCAAATGTACTTCTATGCTCTTGATGGTTTTTAATAAAGTGTATTATTAATAGTGTTAATAATATTATTTTCATTATTATTAATATTTTTATTAATAATATTTTTATTAATAATATTATCATTAATAATGTTACCATTATTATTATCATCATTATTATTATTTTTATTATTATGACACAGCGACAGGGGGCTAAGTTTGTTTGCGTGGGCATTCGGCTCTGTGTCTGCATCTTAACTGTCTCACATCATGAACGCCGAATTTGGCTGCATTTCTTCCTTCAATATTTTTGTTTTGTTTCCCTTGTCAAAGCCTACGTGAACATACCGAGTATAAATTCTTGGATCAGATGCAATTGTTTACGTCATAAGTGTTTGAGCCTTCTCAGTGAAGCAACAGCTGTGCCGCCGCACGTGTAGTCCGCACGTGTAGTTTTCGCCTGTGCCTAACAGTAGGGACATGGAAGGGCGGTGAAGAGATTGGAAACTGAGTGAATTATTGGGAACCGGACGGATAATATGCTGGTATCAATGGTATATAGACTGGGAAAGAGGAAAACAATCTAGTGGAGGTACAGTAAAAAGGTTGTGAAGAAGTTTGAAACGTAGCAAGCTATTGGGTTCCTCACGAATGGGTTCGAAAACGTGGGGCTATGTAGAGGCAGAGAGAGCATAGAGGGCGAGTAGGGAATATGGACAGGGACCTGATGAAAAGAGTGACGAAAAAATAGAAGTGTAAAATTTAGAAGAGTTGGTCTGAGGAGATGGAGCCAGAAAATGGACACCAAAATTTCTCTCTGCCTGTTTGAGAGCTGAGTCACTAGCTGCTGCTGATGGGTCGTGGGGGTCTCACTGCTTTTCAAGGCAAGATGGGGAAAGAGGTGGGGGATAGCTTGGGGGGGGACACCAGGGAGTAAGGGACAATGGCTATACTGCTGAGAATGGGAGAACAGAACCACAAGGAGATCACTGGGGGAGCTAAGAGGTTCCTGTCAGAGTTGTTACGTGTGGGGAATGAGGGAGCAAAGAATGGGCAATCAAGTTTGTGGAGGTACTGTATTGATTCATGGGGTAAGGGGGGGTATTCACTTAGTTACTGCCTGCACTTTGTAGCCTGAATTTGTCTGCTGCTGCTCACAACTTGCTCAGGACTGATGTGTTATCATGTGTAGAAGTTTTTTTCTGATATCTTAGGCAGGTTAGTTTCTAGCTTTTGGTGAGTTTTTTTGACCCCCTTTTATCCATTTTGCTCTACTAGTTTTGAATACATTAAGTATCTCCTTGTCACACCCTTATATATGTCCTCTTCTTTTATGAATTGCATTTCTTTCACAATAACCCTGTTATGCACTTATGCTTTTTTTCTGAGATTTGTAGGCTTTATGTTGCAGCTTCTGTTGTATCCATAAGAATATATCGACTATCCCAAACCCTGGAGGTGTCTTGGATTTTTAGATCATCTCAACCCTCTAAAACAACATTTTTTATTTTTTTTAAATTGGCTGGCTAGAGGATGACTTGGGAATATGTATAGTGACTCCATAAATTCAGTCGTCAAGTTGGCTAGATCATATACAATGCATGAAAATATTATTCTCAAGATGAGTAAGAAAAGCTGAATAAGCTAATAGCGTCAACCGGTGTGACTCCCGGCATCTTTTGCATACTTTAAAATAACTCCAAGAGTTCGCCGTTAAAAAACTTTGTATTTACGATGTGTATAGCTATTATTATGAACATGAAGCACCGTAAGTTTCAACATTCTCTCAACCAAAATAAAAAGTCATTTACGAAAAACCATGCAGCAAGCTATGGTCCCCAATCAGGGGTGATTTCCCACACCAAACTGGGTGATTCCTCGCTTCCACCATATGTCAATATTTGTAACTCAAATCAAAAGTTAGAGAGTACCAATAGAAAGAGCATGCTTATATTAGTATATAGCTATCAGTTGCTTAAAAATAAAATGTCAAGTAAAATATTATGTCAGTGACAGGTCATTTTGATGCTCACCTTATGCTGCACTCAAACTCTACTGTCGAAGGGATTTTTCTCCCAATTTCACCGGGAAACTAAGTTTTTCTTCAATAATTGAAAACAAACATTACTGGAAGTTGTTTCTCCATATCCTGAACTAATTATGACTCTTAAGTATTAGTTTATAAATGAGCAAATGTTATGTACAAACAATCTTCTTGATAATATGATAGAACAAGTGAAAAATTTATTCCTTCATTTGTATAGCAAACTAATTGCATTAACATGAAAACAAGGCATGCTAGGTAAAGTGGGGTTTCCTTGATATGAAAATATCATAAAAAAGATTGTTTGTGGGTGTTGAACATAAATTAACACTTAGACCTAGACTTGTCACCATGTGTTATAAACATTAGGTCATTATAAAATTAGTTACACATTCTGAAATTAGCTGCGGTATCATTATTTTGGGTCATTTCTTACCAGATGTCATTATATTTGTGTGATGAATTTCATTTAATTTTTTTGAATTGAAGAAAAACAAAGATATTTATTAACAAAATAGGTGCGGGGAATCACCTCCGATCATTTTCTCATCTGAGGCCTTCCCCCTCGGTTGTATATTTGTATATAGCGTCGACCAGGGTGACTCCCCGCAGTCGGAAACGTGGGGTGACTGCTTGCACCCATCTTTTGGGCGCCAAGACGTCGGAAATGTGACCGTTTGACTACGGACCTTAAAAGAGCAGGTCTTTGTTAGTAAGTATCAGCTACTTATAGAAATTTGATACCCACACAGAATTTATGAAAAATTGCCAAAGTGAAGGTGTGTTTTTCAGGTCCCCGAAAATTTTGGTTTGAAAAAATTGACGTTCCGCAAACTTTGATGCTGTGGCTATAGTTTCCATTGGATTATAGCCAAATTTGATGCTGATACTTGGAATGTGGTGCAGTTCTTTGCGAAAGGAGGATTTTGGGAAAAAATGTAAACTTTTGTTGATATATAGAAATCTACAACTGCGGGGAGTCACCCCAGGTGAAAAAAAAATCGGGGGTGACTCCCCGCACCTATTTTGTTATTAAATATTTTAGTTTTTCCTCAATGAAAAGTAATCAAATGCAATTCTACACACATATGATGACATTTGGAAGTAAATGACCCATAATAATGACACCACAGCTAATTTCAGTATGCGTAACTAATTTTATAGTGCATACAACGAGGAAACGGGGAGAACACCTCAACACTACCCACCCTATCCAACTCGGATGTCAGGAAAACATCCAAAATGGAACTACCTGTAAGAAAAGTGCTCTCAGTCACCCACTGTGTCAAAGCAACAGAGAGAAAACAGTCCAAAAAAGACATATCCACCGGGTGTACGTCTACATCAAGAACATTCTCAAAAGGCCAAGCCAAGGAGGGCAGGTTGAAGTCGCCCCAAAACCACCACCTCACGGTCAGCACAAAAGGTCAAGATCAGCTGGATGAGCCGAAAATTGCGAGCCTCATCATAAGATGTGGGACGGTAGACAACCAACACCCAGACATCAACATCCAGCAAGTGAATGGCAGCAACATTAGGGCACTCAAGGTTGTGTTCAACAAAACGAACCCCCCTCCTCACAAAAAAGCAAACACCATGCTTGCAAACAGCGCCGTCAGTATCACCCCTCACAACATCAAAACCCTCCAACAAAATGAAGGACGAAGGAACCGAAGCAGTGAGCCAAGTCTCGCTCACAGCAATAACATCAAAGGCGCAGGACCCGACCAAATCAACCAAGCAATACATCTTGTTCATGAGAGAATTTACATTCACCTGACCAAACTTCAAAGTAAAATGATGCACCTCGCCCCCTCAAGCAACCACAGAACCACCACCCCCACCACCGCCACCCCCACCAACAGGACCACCAAAACCGGACAAAGCGTCGCCAGCAACCCCACCGCCACGTCCAACAGCACCACCAACGCCACGACCACCAGGGCCCCCGTGCACCTCAGCACCACCGCGCCCGCCGAAACCACCGCGCAAACCCTCACCACCACGACCACCAGCAACACCACGACCGCCAGCAACACCACGACCGCCAGCAACACCACGACCGCCAGCAACACCACGACCGCCAGCAACACCACGA
>SDVV010011285.1:0-15901 GCA_016164225.1 Gammarus roeselii | reverse complement strand
GAGAACAGCTGCAGTCGTGTGAGGGAGAACAGTTGCAGTCGTGTGAGGGAGAACAGCTGCAGTCGTGTGAGGGATAACAGCTGCAGTCGTGTGAGGGAGAACAGCTGCAGTCGTGTGAGGGAGAACAGCTGCAGTCGTGTGAGGGAGAACAGCTGCAGTCGTGTGAGGGAGAACAGCTGCAGTCGTGTGAGGGAAAGCAGAGCGTTGTTGAGTGGGGATGAAGAGGAGGAGAGGAGACCGAGGTGAAGGCCGGAGAAGAGGGAAGGAGAGGAAGTGAGTGAGAGGTAGTGATCGCTGAATAGGGTTAGGGTAGGAAGGCAAATGACGGTGGATAAGGGAAGGAGAGGAATGGTAGGGAAGAAGAAGTGATGGGTGAGATGGGAGAGAAGGGATGCGAGGGCTTGGGAGGGCCTCTTTCACATTGGATAGGTGGCCAGCTTATCTCAGTCAGACAGAGAGAATCCTGTTCAACTAGATATTAGCAGAACAGGTCCACTTGTTTGGCGATTGGAGTCCGTGTTGCGAACAGAGTGATGGGGCTTGCACAGGGCAAGCCCTGCTACCCCAAAGTGTCTGGTGAAGCCATTTCCCCCTCCGTCTTGTAACAACTCGAACTTCTACTCGACTAGTTACCTGATCCAGTTTTGATCTATCTGGTCTACCTCACCATGTTGTGGGTGGGGTTAACAAGGTGGGTAGTCCTAGGAACAGTCCGGATTCATGGATGGGGACAGTTCCTGAGACTGTACAAGGTAAGTCCTGTTGACCAGGAAAGAAGAGGGAGGGGAGAGGAAGGGAAGTGTGAAGTGAGAGTGGTAAGAGGGGTGAGGGGGGTGAGGGGGTGAGAGGAGGTGGATAGTCGATGGGAATCTATGTGAACATTTTGTCATCAATGAGAGTTGAAGAGGACGCGTGCGCAAGCAGCAAACGTTATGTCTGAAAAGTTAATATAAAAAACTGAAATTACTGTCAAATTTCCATGAACGCTCGGTAGCCGGACATGAACATGTTATCGGTCAGCGCAAACGAACAGTGGAAACAACTTGAGCGTTGAAATGAAATAATACAAAATTGTTTGAAATGGTCATCAAACCTTTTTACCCATCACCCACTAGTAGCAGCTCACAAACAGACGTCCTTTTTACCGTACACCCGCCAGTAGCAGCTTACAAACAGACGTCCTTTTTACCGTACACCCGCCAGTAGCAGCTTAGAAGCAGACGTCCTTTTTACCGTACACCCGCCAGTAGCAGCTAACAAACAGACGTCCTTTCTACCGTACACCCGCCAGTAGCAGCTTACAAGCAGACGTACATTTTATCCTACACCCGCCACTAGCAGCTTACAAACAGACGTCCTCCTTACCCTACACCCATCAGTAGCAGCTTACAAACAGACGTCCATTTTATCCTACAACCATTAGTAGCAGTTTACAAACAGACGTACATTTTATCCTACACCCGCCACTAGCAGCTTACAAACAGACGTCCTTCTTACCCTACACCCATCAGTAGCAGCTTACAAACAGACGTCTATTTTATCCTACACCCGCCACTAGCAGCTTACAAACAGACGTCCTTCTTACCCTACACCCATCAGTAGCAGCTTACAAACAGACGTCCATTTTATCCTACACCCGCCAGTAGCAGCTTACAAACAGACGTCCTTTTTATCCTACACACGCCTGTAGCAGCATACAAACAGACGTCCTTTTTACCCTACAACCATTAGTAGCAGTTTACAAGCAGACGTACATTTTATCTTACACCGCCAGTAGCAGCTCACAAACAGACGTTCTTCTTACCCTACACCCATCAGAAGCAGCTTACAAACAGACGTCCATTTTATCCTACACCCGCCAGTAGCAGCTTACAAACAGACGTCCATTTTATCCTACACCCGCCTGTAGCAGCTTACAAACAGACGTCCTTTTTACCCTACACCCATCAGTAGAAGCTTACAAACAGACGTCCATTTTATCTTACACCCGCCAGTAGCAGCCTACAAACAGACGTCCATTTTATCCTACACCCGCCACTAGCTTCTTACAAACAGACGTCTTTCTTACCCTACACCCATCAGTAGCAGCTTACAAACAGACGTCCATTTTATCCTACACTCGCCAGTAGCAGCTTACAAACAGACGTCCTTTTTACCCTACACCCATCAGTAGCAGCTTCAAACAGACGTCCATTTTATCCTACACCCGCCAGTAGCAGCTTACAAACAGACGTCCATTTTATCCTACACCCTCCAGTAGCAGCTTACAAACAGACGTCTTTCTTACCCTACACCCATCAGTAGCAGCTTACAAACAGACGTCCATTTTATCCTACACTCGCCAGTAGCAGCTTATTTACTGACTTGCTTTTTACCCTACACCCAATAGCAGCAGTTTGTAAACAGAAGTCCTTTACACCCTTCACTCGCCAACAACGGCTTGCTAACAGACGTCCTTTTATCCCTACACCCACCAGTAGCGGGTCGCCCCCAGACGGCATGCAGCTTCAAGAGCTAATGTCTCTAAAGAGGTATTGTTGTTGTTCCGATTCGTGCTACTTTCCTGTTTGGAACCGTGTGACTGCATACCATGTGACTGCATACTGTGTAACTGCATATTGTGTGACTGCATACCATGTGACTGCATACTGTGTAACTGCATATTGTGTGACTGCATACCATGTGACTGCATACTGTGTAACTGCATATTGTGTGAATGCATACCATGTGACTGCATACTGTGCAGCTGCATATTGTGTGAATGCATACCATGTGACTGCATACTGTGCAGCTGCATATTGTGTGAATGCATACCATGTGACTGCATACTGTGCAGCTGCATATTGTGTGAATGCATACCATGTGACTGCATACTGTGCAGCTGCATATTGTGTGAATGCATACCATGTGACTGCATACTGTGCAGCTGCATATTGTGTGAATGCATACCATGTGACTGCATACTGTGCAGCTGCATATTGTGTGAATGCATACCATGTGACTGCATACTGTGCAGCTGCATATTGTGTGAATGCATACCATGTGACTGCATACTGTGCAGCTGCATATTGTGTGAATGCATACCATGTGACTGCATACTGTGCAGCTGCATATTGTGTGACTGCATACCATGTGACTGCCTACTGCGCAACATGCAGATCGTGTGACTGCATACCATGTGACTGCCTACTGCGCAACATGCAGATTGTGTGACTGCATACCATGTGACTGCATACTGCGCAACATGCATATTGTGTGACTGCATACCATGTGACTGCATACTGCGCAACATGCATATTGTGTGACTGCATACCATGTGACTGTATACTGCGTAATTGCATATTGTGTGACTGCATATCATGTGACTGCATACTGCGCAACTGTATATTGTGTGACTGCATACCATGTGACTGCATACTGCGTAACTGCATATTGTGTGACTGCGTACCATGTGACTGCATACTGCGTAACTGCATATTGTTTGACTGTATACCGTGTCACTGCAATACCGTTCACCCGCATAACGCGTGACTGCACGCCGAGTGATGGCATCTCGTGTGACAGAAAAACGTGTGCCTGCAAACCGTACGACCACACACCATGCAATTGAATACTGTGTAATTGCATAACGTGTGACTGCATGCCGTGTGAATGCAAACCGGATGACTGCATACCGTGTGACTGCAGAACCGTGAGACTGCATTCTCTCTGTGTTTCGCTTTACCGTGTAACTGCTTACCGTGTGACTACAAACCGTATGGCTACATACCGTTTAACCGCATAAAGTATGACTGCATATCGTGAGACTGCATACCGTGTGACTGCAAACGGTATGACTCATGCCGTGTGAATGCAAACCATGTGACTGTAAACCGTATGACTACTTACTGTTCAACTGCATACCGTGGGACTGGATACCGTGCGACTGCAAACCGTATGACTGCATACCGTGTGACTGCAGAACCGTGTGACTGCTTTCCGTGTTACGGCATACCGTGTTACTGCTTACCGTGCTACTGCCTACCGTGCTACTGCCTACCGTGTGACTGGAAACCGTATAACTACATACGGTGTAACCGTATTCAGTGTAACTGAATTCTGTGTGGCCACATAAAGTGTAACTGTAAAATGTGTGAAAGCATACCGTGTCACTGTAACCGTATACTACACACAGTGTAACTGCATAACATGTGACTGCATACCGTGATACTGCGTACCGTATGACTACATACCGCGTAAATTTATATCGTGTGACTGCATACCGAGTTCTGCAAACATCATGACAACATACCTTGTAACTGCAGTTCGTGTGACTTCATACCGTGTAACTGCATACCGTGTGTTTGCATACCGTGTGACTACATATTACCAAATGGAAGCGTGTTGCAAAATTTTAGTAACTGTTCCCTTGAACACCGATTGCCCGTCGGACGTCATTGTCATAGCTTTCGTTTTCCCCGAACTGCTCTCCGCTGTTAGGGGAGTTTGGTCTGATATGAGGCATTCGAACTGCTCTCCGCTGTTAGGGGAGTTGGTCTGATATGAGGCGCAGGAAATGCTATTCGCTGGTAAGAAAGTCTGGTCTGATATGAGGCACTCGACCGGCTTTCGGCTGTTAGTGGAGTTTGTTCCGATATGATGAGGCACTCGGACAAAACGAATTATTGGTAACGTCAATTTTAGGTACCGTGTTCCTGTGATTTTATCAGAGAAACGAAGACATCGTTGAACGGGAGTGTTTGGGTCATCACCACAACCAGCCTACTGTGCCATTCACCAATGAGACTTTAATGAGAGGTGATGTGCCCCCGTCACAACCAGCTTACTGTACACCACTCATGAGACAGTTATGGGAGGAGATGGGCCCTCACCACTACCAGCTACTGTACACCACTCATGAGAATGTTATGTGAGGTGATGTGCCCCCACCACAACCAGATCACTGTACCATCAATAATGAGACTGTTATGAGAGGTGATGTGCCCCCACCACAACCAGCTTGCTGTACACCACTCGTGGGACTGTTATGAGAGGTGATGTGCCCCCACCACACCCAACTTACTGTACACCACTCGCGAGACGGTTATGAGAGGTGATGGGCCCTCACCACTACCAGCTTACTGTGCACCACTCATGAGACTGTTATGAGAGGTGATGGGCCCTCACCACTACCGGCTACTGTACACCACTCATGAGACTGTTATGAGAGGTGATGTACCCCCACCACTACCAGCTTGCTGTACACTACTCATGAGACTGTTATGAGAGGTGATGTGCCCCCACCACAACTAGCTTTCTGTACACTCACTAATGAGACTGTTACGAGAGGTGATCTGCTCTCACCACTACCAGCCAACGGTACACCACTCGTGAGACTGTTATGAGAGGAGATGAGCCTCACCACTCTCAGCCTACATTGAAATCACTCATGAGACTGTTCTGAGAGGGGATGCGCCTCACCACTCTCAGACTACATTAGAATCACTCATGAGACTGTTATGAGAGGAGATGAGCCTCACCAGTCTCAGTCGACAGTAGATTCACTCACGAGACTGTTATGAGAGGGGATGAGCCTCACCACTCTCAGACTATATTAGAATCACTCATGAGACCGTTATGAGAGGAGATGAGCCTCACCACTCTCAGACTACGTTAGAATCACTCAGGAGATTGTTTTGAGAGGAGATTAGCCTCACCAGTCTCAGCCTACATTAGATTCACTCATGAGACTGTTATGAGAGGGGATGAGCCTCACCACTCTCAGCCGACATTAGAATTACTCATGAAACTGTTATGAGAAGAGATGAGCCTCACCAGTCTCAGCCGACATTATAATCACTCATGAGATTGTTATGAGAGGGGATGAGCCTCACTACTCTCAGCCAACATTAGAATCACTCATGAGACTGTTATGGAGAGAAGCAGAGAAACGTAAACAACTGCCAAGTCACCGAGAGTAATCATCGTTAATAATGTTATCATTCGCTTTATTAGAAGCAAGAGCCGATACAGAATGCATCAGTGGTCGAGAGGCCATTGAAAGGAATCTTCTTTCTAGGGAACAACAACAACTTATCTTTTTATGTAACAACAACATTTTATCTAATAGACCACAATGAAGTGAGTCGTTGTGGCGATAAATTCATCTAATTAACAACATTGAAGTAAGTCGTTGTGGCGATGAAGTCATTTAATAAACCACAATGAAGTGAATCGCTGGGGCGATAAACTCATCCACTAAGTCACAATGAAGTGAGTCGTTGTGGCGATAAACTCACCTAATATACCACAATGTAGTGAGTCGTTGTGACGATAAACTCATTCACTAAACCACAATGAAGTGAGTCGTTGTGTTGATAAACACACCTAATATACCACAATGTAGTGAGTCGTTGTGACGATAAACTCATTCACTAAACCACAATGAAGTGAGTCGTTGTGGCGATCGACTCATCCACTAAATCACAATGAAGTGAGTCGTTGTGGCGATAAACACACCTAAAATACCACAATGTAGTGAGTCGTTGTGACGATAAACTCATTCACTAAACCACAATGAAGTGAGTCGTTGTGGCGATAAACTCATCCACTAAATCACAATGAAGTGAGTCGTTGTGGCGATAAACTCACCTAATATACCACAATGTAGTGAGTCGTTGTGACGATAAACTCATTCGCTAAACCACAATGAAGTGAGTCGTTGTGGTGATAAACTCACCTAATAAACCACAATGTGGTGAGTAGTTGTTGCGATAAATTCATTCACTAAACCACAATGAAGTGAGTCGTTATGGCGATAATCTCATCTAATAAACCAAAACCAGAGCTGTTTAGATGCCGATGTTAGCAAGTATTGCTGTACAATAGCATACAGAACATACTCCTCAATCAAATACAATATTACATTCACCATTACCTTTGTGAAAGATCACCACCACTTCAGGCTTCTCTGCAAGAGTCAGGCACCAACACAACCACGACAAGTCTTCTCAATAAAGCACCTGCTGACGCGATGCAGCGAAGCTTTCTATAGCAAAAGTCGGGCACCAATACAACCACATCAGGTCCTCTCACAAAGACGCCTGCTGACAACATGCAGCAAGGCTTCCCGCTGCAATAGTCAGTCGCCAATACAACCACATCAGGTCCTCTCACAAAGGCGCCTGCTGACAACATGCAGCAAGGCTTCCCGCTGCAATAGTCAGTCGCCAATACAACCACATCAGGTCCTCTCACAAAGGCGCCTGCTGACAACATGCAGCATGGCTTCCCGCTGCAATAGTCAGTCGCCAATACAACCACATCAGGTCCTCTCACAAAGGCGCCTGCTGACAACATGCAGCATGGCTTCCCGCTGCAATAGTCAGTCGCCAATACAACCACATCAGGTCCTCTCACAAAGGCGCCTGCTGACAACATGCAATCAAGGCTTCGCGCTGCAATAGTCAGTCGCCAATACAACCACATCAGGTCCTCTCACAAAGGCGCCTGCTGACAACAGGCAGCAAGGCTTTCTACGTAACATTCATGATGTTTTTTTCTCGCAGCGCTGCTCGACTGAAGGCATTTGTAGGGTCACTATTAAAGGCAATTGCAGGGCAATTGTAGGATCACTATTCACAGTACTGCGCTGCAATGTTTTGTTTTTGATACATTGGAGTCATGCCACTAGGGTTTCAAGGCCCTATCAGAGAGGCTGTGGTGCATCAGAAAAGCTGTGGTGCATCAGTAAGGATGTGGTGCATCAGAAAGGCTGCGATGTATCAGAAGGCGCTAGTGCATCAAAAAGGCTGTGATGCATCGGACAATCTGTGGTGCTTCAGGAAGGCTGTGATGCATCAGAAAGGCTGTGGTGCATCATAAAGGCTGTGGTGAATCAGAAAAGCTGTGGTGCATCAAAAAGGCTGTGATGCATCAGAAAAGCTGTGGCGCATCAGAAAGGCTGTGATGCATCAGAACGACTGTGGTGCATCAGAGAAGCTGTGGTGCATCATAGAGGCTGTAGTGCATCAGAAAGGCTGCGATGCATCAGAACGACTGTGGTGCATCAGGAAGGCTGTGGTGCATCAGAAATCCTGCACTGCATTAGAAAGTATGTGGTTCATCAGCAAGGCTGTGGTGCATCAGAAAGGCTGTGATGCATCAGAAAGGCTGTGGTGCATCAGAAAGGCTGTAATGCATCAGCAAGGCTGTGGTGCATCAGAAAAGCGATGGTGCATCAGAAAGGCTGTGGTGCATCAGAAAGGCTGTGGTGCATCAGAAAGTCTGTGATGCATCAGAAAAGCTGAGGTGCATCAGAAAGGCTGTAATGCATCAGAAAGGCTGTGGTGCATCAAAAAAGCGCTAGGGCATGAGAAGGTCTGTGAGAAATCAAAAAGGCTGCGTTGCATCAGAAAAGCTGTGGTGCATCAGAAAGGCTGTGGTGCATCAGAAAGGCTGTGGGGCATCAGGAAGGCTGTGGTGCATCAGAAATCCTGTACTGCACCAGAAAGGCTATGTTGCATCAGAAAGGTTGTGATGTATCTATAGGGCTGTGATGCATCAGAAAGGCTGTGATGCATCAGAAAGGCTGTAATGCATCAGCAAGGCTGTGGTGTATTAGAAAAGCTCTGGTGCATCAGAAAGGCTGTGGTGCATCAGAAAGGCTGTGGTGCATCAGAAAGGCTTTGATGCATCAGAAAGGCTGGGGTGCACCAGAAAGGCTGTAATGCATCAGAATGGCTGAGGTGCATCAGAAAAACGCTAGCGCATCAGAAGGGCTGTGAGGAATCAGAAAGGCTGCGTTGCATCAGAAAGGCTGTGGTGCATCAGAAAGACTGTGATGCATCAGAAAGACTGTGGTGCATCAGAAAGGCTCTGGTGCATCAGAAAGTCTGTGGTGCATCAGAGAGGCTGTGGTGCATCAGAAAGGCTGCGGTGCATCAGAAAAGCTGTGGTGCATCAGCAAAGCGCTAGCGCATCAGAAGGGCTGTGAGAAATCAGAAAGACTGCGTTGCATCAGAAAGGCTGTGGTGCATCAGAAAGAAAGTGATGCATCAGAAAGACTGTGGTGCATCAGAAAGGTTATGGTGCATCTGAAAGGCTGTGGTTCATCAGAAAGGTTGTGGTGCATCAGAAAAGCTGTGATGCATCCGAAAGGCTGTGATACATCGGAAAGACTGTGGTGCATCAGGAAGGCTGTGATGCATAAGAAAGGCTGTGGTGCATCAGAGAGGTTGTGGAGCATCTCAAAGGCTGTAGTTCATCAGAAAGGCTGTTAAGCATCAGAAAGGCTATGGTGCATCAGAAAGGACTGAGGTGCATCAGAAAGGCTTTGGTGAATCAGGAAGGCTGTGATGCATCAGAAAAGCTGTGGTGCACCAGGAAGGCTGTGGTGCATCAGAAAGGCTGTGATGCATCAGAAAGGCTGTGATGCATCAAAAAGGCTGTGGTGCATCAGAAAGACTGTGATGCATCATAAAGGCTGTGGTGGATCAGAAAGGCTGTATTGCATCAGAAAGGCTGTGGTGCATCAGAAAGGCTGTGTCATGCATCAGAACAGCTGTGGTGCATCAGAAAGGCTGTGGTGCATCAGAAAGGCTGTGAAGCATCAGAAAGACTGTGGTGCATCAGAGAGGCGCTAGCGCATCAGAAGGGCTGTGAGGCATCAGAAAGGCTGTGGTGCATCGGAAAAGCTGGGAGGATCAGAAAGGCTGTGATGCATCAAAAAGGCTGTGGTGCATTTGAAAGGCTGTGGGGCATCAGAAATACTGTGGTGCATCAGAACAACTGTGATGCATCAGAAAATCTGTGATACATCAGAAAGGCTGTGGTGCATCTGAAAAGCTGTGATGCATCAGAAAGGCTGTGGTGCATCTGAAAGGCTGTGGTGCATCAGAAAGACAGTGAGGCATCAAAAAGGCTGTGGTGCATCACAAAGTCTGTGGTGCATCAGTAAGTCCGTGATGCATCAGAAAGGCTATGGTACATCACAGAGGCTGTGGTGCATCAGAAATGCTGCGGTTCATCAGAAAGGCTGTGGTGCATCAGAAAGGCTGTGGTGCATCAGAGAGGCTGTGATGCATCAGAAGAGCTGTGGCGCATCAGAAGGTCTGATATGAGGCACTCGAACTGCTCTCCGCTATTGGAGTAGTTCGGTCTGATATGAGGCACTCGAACTGCTCTTTCCCAGTTAGAAGAGTTCGGTCTGATATGAAGCACTCAAACTGCACTTGCACTTCGCTCTTGGGGTAATTCGGTCTGATATGAGGCACTCGAACTGCTTTTTCCCTGTTAAAAGAGTTGGTCTGATATGAGGCACTCGAACTGCTCTTTCCCTGTTTGAAGAGTTTGGTCTGATATGAGGCACTCGAATTGCTCTCCGCTGGAAAGGGAGTTTGGTCTGACATGAGGCACTCGAACTGCTCTCCGCTGGAAAGGGAGTTTGGTCTGATATGAGGCACTCGGACCAAATGAGTTATTGGTAACATCAATTTTAGGTACCGTGTTCCTGTGATTTTATCAGAGAAACGAAGACATCGTTGAACAGGAGTGTTTGGGTCATCACCACAACCAGCCTACTGTGCCATTCACCAATGAGACTTTAATGAGAGGTGATGTGTCCCCACCGCAAACAGATCACTGTACCATCCCTAATGAGACCGTTATGGGAGGTGATGGGCCCTCACCACTACCAGCGTACTGTGCACCACTCATGAGACTGTTATGTGAGGTGATGTACCCCAACCACAACCAGCTTGCTGTACACCACTCATGAGACTGTTATGAGAGGGGATGAGCCTCACCGTTCTCAGCCTACATTAGAATTACTCATGAGACTGTTATGAGAGGGGATGAGCCTCACCACTCTCAGCCTACATTAGAATTACTCATGAAACTGTTATGAGAGGGGATGAGACTCACCATGCTCAGCCGACTTTAGGATCATTTATGACACTATTATATGAGAAGATGAGCCTCACCACTCTCAGCCTACATTAGAATCACTCATGAGACTGTTATGAGAGGCGATGAGCCTCACCAGTCTCAGCTGACATTAGAATCACTCAAGAGACTGTTATGAGAGGGGATGAGCCTCACCGCTCTCAGCCTACATTATAATTACTCATGAGACTATTGTGAGAGGGGATGAGCCTCACCACTCACAGCCTACATTAGAATCACTCATGAGACTGTTATGAGAGGGGATGAGCCTCACCAGTCTCAGCCGACATTATAATCACTCATGAGACTGTTATGAGAGGGGATGAGCCTCAGTACTCTCAGCCTACATTAGAATCACTCATGAGACTGTTATGGAGAGAAGCAGAGAAACGTAAACAACTGCCAAGTCACCGAGAGTCATCATCGTTAATAATGTTATCATTCGCTTTATTAGAAGCAAGAGCCTATACAGAATGCATCAGTGGTCGAGAGGCCATTGAAAGGAATCTTATTTCTAGGGAACAACAACAACTTATCTTTTTATGTAACAACAACATTTTATCTAATAGACCACAATGAAGTGAGTCGTTGTGGCGATAAATTCATCTAATTAACAACATTGAAGTAAGTCGTTGTGGCGATAAACTCACATAATAAACCACAATGTAGTGAGATGTTGTGGCGATAAACTCATCCACTAAACCACAATGAAGTGAGTCGTTGTGGTGATAAACTCACCTAATAAACCACAATGAAGTGAGTCGTTGTTGCGATAAACTCATTCACTAAACCACAATGAAGTGAGTCGTTATGGCGATAATCTCATCTAATAAACCAAAACCAGAGCTGTTTAGATGCCGATGTTAGCAAGTATTGCTATACAATAGCATACAGAACATACTCCTCAATCAAATACAATATTACATTCACCATTAACTTTGTGAAAGGTCACCACCACTTCAGGCTTCTTTGCAAGAGTCAGGCACCAACACAACCACGACAAGTCTTCTCACAAAAGCACCTGCTGACGCGATGCAGCGAAGCTTTCTATAGCAAGAGTCGGGCACCAATACAACCACATCAGGTCCTCTCACAAAGGCGCCTGCCGACAACATGCAGCAAGGCTTCCCGCTGCAATAGTCAGTCGCCAATACAACCACATCAGGTCCTCTCACAAAAGAGCCTGCTGACAACATGCAGCAAGGCTTCCCGCTGCAATAGTCAGTCGCCAATACAACCACATCAGGTCCTCTCACAAAGGCGCCTGCCGACAACATGCAGCAAGGCTTCCCGCTGCAATAGTCAGTCGCCAATACAACCACATCAGGTCCTCTCACAAAGGCGCCTGCTGACAACATGCAGCAAGGCTTCGCGCTGCAATAATCAGTCGCCAATACAACCACATCAGGTCCTTTCACAAGGGCGCCTGCTGACAACAGGCAGCAAGGCTTTCTACGTAACATTCATGATGTTTTTTTTTCCCGCAGCGCTGCTTGATTGAAGGCAATTGCAGGGTCACTATTAAAGGCAATTGCAGGGCAATTGAAGGATCTCTATTCACAGTACTGCGCTGCAATGTTTTGTTTGTGGTACGCTAGAGTCATGCCACTAGGGTTTCGATGCCCTATCAGAGAGGCTGTGGTGCATCAGAAAGGTTGTGATGCATCAGAAAGGCTGTGGTGCATCAGAAAGTCTGTGATGCATCAGAAAGGCTTTGATGCATCAGAAACGCTGTGGTGCATCAGAAAGGCTGTGATGCATCAAAAAAGCTGAGGTGCATCAGAAAGGCTTTGGTGCATCAGAAAGGCTGTGGTGCATCAGAAAGGCTGTGGTGCATCAGAAAGGCTGTGATGCATCACAAGGGCTGTGGCGCATCGGAAGGTCTGATATGAGGCACTCGAACTGCTCTCCGCTATTGGGGTAGTTTGGTCTGATATGAAGCACTCAAACTGCACTTCGCTAAGGGGTAGTTCGGTCTGATATGAGGCACTCAAACTGCTCTTTCCCTGTTTGAAGAGTTTGGTCTGATATGAGGCACTCGAACTGCTGTCCGCTGTTAGGTGAGTTTGGTCTGATATGAGGCACTCGAATTGCTCTCCGCTATTAGGGGAGTTGGTCTGATATGAGGCACTCGAACTGCTCTCCGCTGTTAGGTGAGTTTGGTCTGATATGAGGCACTCAAACTGCTGTCCGCTGTTAGGTGAGTTTGGTCTGATATGAGGCACTCGAACTACTCTCCGCTGTTAGGGGAGTTTGGTCTGATATGAGGCATTCGAACTGCTCCCCGCTGTTAGGGGAGTTGGTCTGAAATGAGGCGCATGAAATGCTATTCGCTGGTAAGAAAGTCTGGTCTGATATGAGGCACTCGACCGGCTTTCGGCTGTTAGTGGAGTTTGTTCCGATATGATGAGGCACTCGGACAAAACGAATTATTGGTAACGTCAATTTTAGGTACCGTGTTCCTGTGATTTTATCAGAGAAACGAAGACATCGTTGAACGGGAGTGTTTGGGTCATCACCACAACCAGCCTACTGTGCCATTCACCAATGAGACTTTAATGAGAGGTGATGTGCCCCCGTCACAACCAGCTTACTGTACACCACTCATGAGACAGTTATGGGAGGTGATGGGCCCTCACCACTACCAGCTACTGTACACCACTCATGAGACTGTTATGTGAGGTGATGTGTCCCCACCACAACCAGATCACTGTACCATCAATAATGAGACTGTTATGAGAGGTGATGTGCCCCCACCACAACCAGCTTGCTGTACACCACTCGTGAGACTGTTATGAGAGGTGATGTGCCCCCACCACAACCAGCTTACTGTACACCACTCATGAGACTGTTATGAGAGGTGATGGGCCCTCACCACTAACAGCTTACTGTGCACCACTCATGAGACGGTTATGAGAGGTGATGGACCCTCACCACTACCAGCTTACTGTACACCACTCATGAGACTGTTATGAGAGGTGATGGGCCCTCACCACTACCAGCTTACTGTACACCACCCATGAGACTCTTATGAGAGGTGATGTGCCCCCACCACAACCAGCTTGCTGTACACCACTCGTGAGACTGTTATGAGAGGTGATGTGCTTCACCACAACCAGCTTACTGTACACCACTTATGAGACTGTTATGAGAGGTGTTGTGCCTGCACCACAACCAGCTTCCTCTACACCACTCATGAGACTGTTATGAGAGGTGATGTGCCTCCACCACAACCAGCTTACTGTACACCACTCATGGGACTGTTATGAGAGGTGATGTGCCTCCACCACAACCAGCTTACTGTACACCACTCATGAGACTGTTATGAGAGGTGATGGGCCCTCACCACAACCCCCTTGCTCTACACCACTCATGAGACTGTTATGTGAGGTGATGTGCCTCCACCACAACCAGATCACTGCACCATCACTAATGAGACTGGTATGAGAGGTGATCTGCCCTCACCACTACCAGCCTACTGTACACCACTCGTGAGACTGTTATGAGAGGAGATGAGCCTCATCACTCTCAGCCTACATTAGAATCACTCATGGGACTATTATGAGAGGGGATGAGCCTCACCAGTCTCAGCCGACATTAGAATTATTCATGACACTGTTATAAGAGGAGATGAGCCTCATCACTCTCAGCCTACATTAGAATCACTCATGAGATTGTTATGAAAGAGGATGAGCCTCACCAGTCTCAGCCGACATTAAAATTACTAATGAGACTGTTATGAGAGGGGATGAGCCTCACCACTCTCAGCCTACATTAGAATCGCTAATGAGACTGTTATGAGAGGGGATGAGCCTCACCAGTCTCAGCCGACATTATAATCACTCATGAGACTGTTATGAGAGGGGATGAGCCTCACCCCTCTCAGCCGACATTAGCCTCACTCATGAGATTGTTATGAGAGAGGATGAGCCTCACCACTCTCAGCCTACATTAGAATCACTCATGAGACTGTTATGGAGAGAAGCAGAGAAACGTAAACAACTGCCAAGTCACCGAGAGTCATCATCGTTAATAATGTTATCATTCGCTTTATTAGAAGCAAGAGCCGATACAGAATGCATCAGTGGTCGAGAGGCCATTGAAAGGAATCTTCTTTCTAGGGAACAACAACAACTTATCTTTTTATGTAACAACAACATTTTATCTAATAGACCACAATGAAGTGAGTCGTTGTGGCGATAAATTCATCTAATCAACAACATTGAAGTAAGTCGTTGTGGCGATAAAGTCATTTAATAAACCACAATGTAGTGAGATGTTGTAGCGATAAACTCATCCACTAAACCACAATGAAGTGAGTCGTTGTGGCGATAAACTTATCCACTAAATCACAATGAAGTGAGTCGTTGTGGCGATAAACTCACCTAATATACCACAATGTAGTGAGTCGTTGTGACGATAAACTCATTCACTAAACCACAATGAAGTGAGTCGTTGTGGTGATAAACTCGCCTAATAAACCACAATGTAGTGAGTCGTTGTTGCGATAAACTTATTCACTAAACCACAATGAAGTGAGTCGTTATGGCGATAATCTCATCTAATAAACCAAAACCAGAGCTGTTTAGATGCCAATGTTAGCAAGTATTGCTGTACAATAGCATACAGAACATACTCCTCAATCAAATACAATATTACATTCACCATTAACTTTGTGAAAGGTCACCACCACTTCAAGCTTCTTTGCAAGAGTCAGGCACCAACACAACCACAACAAGTCTTCTCACAAAAGCACATGCTGACGCGATGCAGCGATGCTTTCTATAGCAAAAGTCGGGCACCAATACAACCACATCAGGTCCTCTCACAAAGGCGCCTGCCGACAACATGCAGCAAGGCTTTCCGCTGCAATAGTCAGTCGCCAATACAACCACATCAGGTCCTCTCACAAAGGCACCTGCTGACAACATGCAATCAAGGCTTCCCGCTGAAATAGTCAGTCGCCAATACAACCACA
>SDVV010011284.1:0-15901 GCA_016164225.1 Gammarus roeselii | reverse complement strand
ATCTACACAAGTATAGCTACATTTCTTTCCCAAAATCTTCTCACGCAACAAAACAACATATATATATTCGCAGTATTGAACCAATTTTGGCCATAATCCATTGGAAACTCTAGCCACAGCATTAAAGTTTGCAGAACTTGGATGTTTTCAAACTAAGATTATCAAGGACCTGAAAAAAACACTTTTACTTTGAAGATTTTCCATAAATTCTGTGTGAATATCAAATTTCTACTAGTAGTTGATACCTAGGAACAAAGATATGCTCTTTCAAGTCCTGTAGTCAACTAGAGACATCACTGACATTTTGGTGGCTAATGGGGGTGCGGAGAGTCACCCTCGGTTGTCACAGATACAGACACTAGGCCGCGTCCCCCAGAAGGGGGGGTGGCCGACGGCAAGGCTCACCTCACACGCTCACACTCACACAACTTAGCCCTTTTGTGCGAAAGGGTCCTTCCGGTAGCCCCTCAACTTACACTCTGGGTCCCGAATGCACCGAGGAACCGTCGTCAGCAGCAGGGCCCGACAGTTTTCACTGGTTTACCCCCGCCGCGCCATAATGGCTGGCCCCCCCCATCCCGACAGCAGGATGCCAAGGGCGGGAAAGCACATCAGAGCAGCGTCAAAATCAACCATTTACAACCATTCTCCACTCACGCCTGTTCATTGCACGCTCTTATGCCACCTCCACATTCATGTCTCTTCTTCCCAATGCCTGCTTCAGACCATCCATCCACCCAAACTTTGGTCTACCTCTAGGCCTGCTACCATTCGCCTCCGCATTCATCACCCTTTTCACCAATCTCCCTTCATCCATCCTCTCCATGTGCCCGAACCATCTCAGTACACCCGAATCCACTCAGTTCTCCAACTTCTTCACCATCCCTGTTCTGGGTTGTCGACCGTGGGGAATCACCCTGGTCAACGCTACTTGCTTGAGCTTTTTTTATGATCTCAGTTTTCAGTTGCAAGTAGCCAGCTTTTATCTAGTTTTATTTGTGCAGTGATTCATGGTAAATAAATATTTAGCTAACTAATTCCTTATCCGCTGATATCAATTTACTGTTTGAAATAGCATTATTAGCCAGCAAATTTATGAGTGTTCCTACTGGTAACCGCACTAAAACAATTTTTCTGTGTAGTAAAGTTTATATTATAACATATAGCTAGTCATTATCATACATGTTGATCAATACATTTGCTAATCAAGTGATGAATATTCATGCTAACCTTTCCACAACCATCAATGAACTATTTGACATATTTTCCAAGGTTGTGGTAATAACTGGCGGTAACAGTGGACTCGGCCTAGAGACAGCCCGTGGTCTGGCGCAGCGAGGAGCTTTGGTAATCATTGGCTGCCGCAGTTCTGCCCGAGCTCAACAAGCTATTGATGATATCCGGAGCAGCGGGGTAGCCGGAGACCTTGTAAGAAACTAACCACATGTCATCATTAACCCTTTCCTTCTCTATGTAGTTCCTTGATAAACTCTGCAATCATCTCTTTAATAATGAGAGTAGCTAGGTACATACAATTGTCAATCTTGTGCTCTTTCCTTTATATCTCACCTTTGGTGCTCCGAATAGCCCCAGCTGCCCCATCTATGAGACATGCAGGCAGAAGAGGCAGTGTACCTTAGGATACCAGTGGTTGAAAAGAAAAAAAAATATGGGAAACCTACTGCAAGATGCTTGTCAAAATGCATCTGATATGCATCCCTTCCCAAGTACGGCAAAAATGATTGATTGACTTGTGGTCCTTCACCAGCCTAGAATGATGCCTATCCAACTTAAATTTTCTTGCAGGGTCCTCTAGCAAATGGTTTCAGATAAGACAAGCATTGTAAAACACATACAGATGCAACTCTATATTGAATAAGCAATTCCATGACAAAAGCACATAACCCACCAAATTAAAATACCTGTGCAAATAGGACGCACCTTGGCAAACTGCTTTTACATTTAATGGAAAACTCAAATAATGTTGAAGTAGCTAATCCAAAAAACCTCCCACTTTCAAACCCCATGCACTGTGATGCAATTTATTTACAACAGGAACAAGAGCTGATCCAACACCAACCTCTGTGGTACCTACTCCACTTGTCATGTCACAGAAGTTACCCATAACTCTCACCACAGAAATGCACCTTTTCTTCCTATCAGAAAACTGTGAATACAATCTATTAATCTAGAAGGAATATCCACACATCTTTGTTGGGAAACAGCTTAGATGATTGACAACATCAAACATTTATGATTATTACAGGATGGTGTCAACCTCCATTGACCAAATTGGCCACCATGCCATATGTAAGCAGAAGCTGAACTTCTGTACTCCTTCTTACCCTAAACCCAAATTGACCACAAGACAAAATTCCAAAATACTACATAAAATACATCTCCTGAGGCTCATTAATCTGTTCCAGTATTTGTAACAAACAGAAACTAGTCATACAAATTGATTATTCAGAGAGTTCTTCTTGAATCAGATTTAAGCAATGGAAAACCAATTGATTCAATGCCAGTTAATTTATTTTCAACTCAATGACTTCTAAAATCGAAGACAACGACAACTGCGAAGAACATGACATACTGACATAAGAGTGAATACCATCAAGTTAGGGGGCAAAAGATGAGTCCAGGTTGTACTGATCCTGAGAAGCTAACAGTCTTGTCTAAATCTCAACAAAACTGCCAGAAAATAAAATGGCGAGAGAAAGGGCTGGCAGGGACAGCATACACAAAGAGAGCTAAAAAAAAATCCCCATATAGCCAATTTGTATCTCATACCAGTAACAACCACACCATGTGATAGCTTCTGAATACCAACATTAGGACTCCTTCCTTTCTTTTTCTGATGAATGAGTGGAAAATCTATGGAGCAACAGAAAGTTATTGACCAATTCCAACTTTGGCTTATTCAAAATGGAGGATACTAAATTGTCATTAGGAATCTGTCACCTCATGCTGCCTACCAAGTTTTCTTCTCTAAAGCTCACTTTTGTGCCCAAGCTTGAGACCTGGCCATTAACTCCACCGGAGCACACTAAGCCAGCCCCAACTAATAGCTGACTGACATGGGGACGAATTAGTACACAGGTGAATATGCAACTGACTGAAACAAACTACTTCTAATCTCCATGAGATAGCATGAATTCCCAAAACAGGTTCAACTAAAAGCATCATCAATTTGATTGTTGTATTCCATCCATTTGACATGCTACTTCATCCATATTTCAGTTTTCTTTCCTTTCGGATTTTATAAGGGCGTGCCTTCAACTGCTAAGGCTTTGCAATTAATGCATGTTTTTCTGCCCTTTATCTCTAAAATTGAACAGCGCAACAAACACAGTTTGTCATGTTGACATGTCCTGAATTTTGGTATTTTTTCTAGAATTTTGCTCTGAACTTGGCCATTTTTCAGCTTGCTTTTCACTACATTCAAAAGTGTTGCTTCACAATTGTTAGATTTTGTTGATGATGCTGTAATGCATTTTTTTATGTGTTTTGTTGCCCAAACTGAAGAGAAATAGGCTCAGAACTCCCTGTTGGTTTGCTCTGAAATCAGTTTCCTGATCTTGCAGATCCAAAAGGGCTATTGTAGTTGTTGGTGTCTGTCCCATCTCCATGTCAACATTCAAATGTGGATTCATTCAAAAGATATGCATGTATTTTAGGATTTTATGGTTCTGATGGAACTCAAAAACCATTTGCAGAGCTCCACATTGTCTTTGTTCAGTATTAATTTAATTTTTTTCCAATATTGGGCCCTGAATTTACTCTTTTGGTGGTCTTTCTGTTTTATATTGCAAAGGCATTTATTTGATTATAGAAGCAGATGTCAGGTCTAATACTACAGAACGAGGGTGGCTGATGACAAGATTCTCATCACACGTACCAAATCTTATCCCTTTAAACCATGGTCTGATCATTACTTGTTGACACACTTCTAGTAACTTGCATCACGATGGAGTCTACATGAGTCAGTCAGGTTTCCTCCACCAAGAGGCCCTGCCAGTGCAGCAGCATCTGGGGCTCCGGCCCCAATATAAGACCCTCAACTCACCCTGTTTCATATCCTTGCCAGAAGGATGGTGTCATGTACATTGTTTCTGCAGTGTTAATGTGGATGCAGTCTGTTAGCTGCACGGGCTTCTGGCTCACCATCACAATAAAGTCAACAGAGTTTCATCGTAATAATTGTGCATGAAAAGAGAAGCCTTTCTGGTCACTCCTGCGGCGTCCTGCCTCACTTGCCATGTAGGGTGGTCGACCTTGTGAATCCACAATGGACAGTTACCCATCAAGACAATGAATACATCGGACATGCTACACAAACAACATACAACAGATGGAAAGATATGCTTACACACTACTACATAGATCCCACCTGGCTTGGCCTCCGTTGACATCCTCGTTGGTAACCCACCAAAGACTCCAGCTTCCTTCCACACAACGGTTCGTTTGCTACTCTTATTCTAAGAGCATGTTGTTTTACCTTACAGTTCAGGGCCAAAGGTTCGAATTTCAGGGACGATTTGACAGTTCAGGGACGAAGTTTTCAAGTTCAGAGACGAAGATTACAAGTACACCTCACCTGTTCAAGAATCTAGATCACCAACACAACACCCACCCAAGAATAGATGACAACCATCGTCCAAGTATCACCTTTGCTTCTTCCAGGAATTGGTCCTGGCAAGACAGCTTCATCAAGGGGGGCAAGACAACATCACGAATGTGATATTGTACAGCAGCCACATCAAGCGCAAGCTAGGATCATTATCTGATTTCCAAACGTTTAACTGGTACCCAAATGTTTAACTGCATTTTAATAGGGAACAGCAGTCCCTGCCTCACTCAACATGCAGGGTGGTAGACCTTGTGAATCTACAATGTGCAGTTCCACAACGAGACAATGAATACAGAGGGCATGCTCAACAAACAACATACAACAGGTAGGAAGACATGCATACACACTACCACAATGTATACACTGCATTTTTTCCTATTACACATCCTTGTCCTGCATGAGGTCATCCCTACGACTGGCATGTTGCTACGCTGGAGTGTTGCTGAGGGGCATGAATACGCTGCTAGTAACAATGCTCTGGTGTCCTCAGTAACAGAAATATACCCTACCACAAGTTTCCTCCCCACAACTCAACAAACGTGTGTTAGCTGGTATCGGAGTTTTTCCTCACCATTCATGTTCTAATTCGAACATCATCAGTATTGCTCATATCCCTCTACATCACTTGAGCTAAACTTTGCAAACATTTAATCAAAAAACATTAAACCTTCTCTCTTCCACTCATGCCTCTCATGTCACAGCCTCTCTATATTATTGACTGTAGGTATTATCTAGATGTATGAAAATTGTATGTGTGTATAATCATTGAAGTTATTATTGGTGGCCGTTTTCATTGCAGGTGTTTCTGGAACTGGACCTGTCAAGCAGTGACAGTATTAGACTGTTTGTTTCGAGGCTGCTCACCAAGTTCCCCAAGATTGATGTGCTCATTAACAATGCTGGCATTTACTATCCTCCCCAGGATCCCCCACTGACAACTTATAAAGTGAGTAGGGGTAAAAGTTGTGCATGATTCAATTCAACCATACAAAGATGTTGATCAGTTGGATAGCTTTAGTGAATACATTTTATGAAAACCAACATTTAAGGTTTAAAAGGTTACAGCTACTATTGATGTGATGTCATAGTTAATTTTTCTTGTAGCTAGCTACCAATGATGCAAATTTTTTGTTCCATCATTGCTAGGTAGCTATTTCTTGTGGACAGTTGTGATTATAATAACCATATGTCAACTCCCACATGACTGAGCAAACCAACGGTTGTGCTACTTGACTACAAATTATTTTTTTATTCATGAACTTTCCAATTACTTAAATGTTACATGTGCTTTCACAATGAGAGGGTTTATAGCCCTTTTCTTTGAATGCTCTTTTTTTTGAATGCCCTTTTTCTGTGAGAAGTTTAATTTGAAATGGTTTTAAGTAGTTCTACTGTTGAACCTAATTGGATCTGGATCATCATTAATCCAAGTTCTTTACTCCACAATCTGCCAATGCACAAGTACAGCTTATTATCTGTGGTACTTTTTTTCTGAGCTAGCCCTTATAGCTCATAGCATCTCTAATTAGGTACATTTAGCTACAACTACTACTTGAGCAACAAAAAATGTCACCCAATGAGTGTGTGCACAATGCGGAGGAGAATGCGTGCTGTGGATGTTGCGCACTAGACGTATTGTACGCTGGCAGCAGGTTAAAAATAATGTCAATCTAATATCTAAGTTTTGTGCTTACTGTTTTATTTCTCTGATTTAGCACAACTTTGGTATTTTTTCTGTTATCTATTCTTAAACTGATATGTCATAGTTTCATTAGTTTGCAAGTCCTGAATGGTAAGCACTTGTCGCCTTAAATTGATCAGGTTTTGTAATAAACTAGTTGCCAGATTTTATTTAATTGTTTTCCTAGATAGTTAGCAATCAAACTAATCCCAAACCATATTTGCAGGACCAGCCTTTTAATTGATTGTGACCAATAATCAAGAATCCCTTATGGGTGGATGTTCCCTTGTGAGTGAATGTTCATGAGTGAATGTTTTAAGGACTGCTTGGTATTCAAACAGTGTATTTTGACATGTTTTTATTATAAGTTATTGTTACACCCTCTCCCAAAACCCATCACTGTCTTCAAGGGTGTTGAGATCCACTTTGCTGTGAACCACCTTGGCCACTTCCTGCTGACCCATCTTCTGACAGACACGCTTGCTCACACACCACATTCCAGGTATGAAATTAACCCCAGCCAAGCTTTAAAACGATCTGTGCAGCTAATTGAAAGTTGTTATTCAGTAGTTTTCGTATTGCCAGTTAGATAATCAAATTTGTGATGCAAAACGCTTGTGTTTCTATCAAGAAAGTCTGAAATGCAACCATAGCTACTTGCTGTAGGTCATGTGAGAATTGAGTTCGTGTCATTTTAAATATTTTGATCGTTTTATTGTCTGACTAAAATCACAAAACTCTTTGCAGTTTTTTAATTGTAGCTGTATGATACTACGTATTTGAGAGTTATTTATGATCGTTTTCTAATTTACCATTCACTGGTTTGGTTTACTGGTTTGCAGGACATCGTTTATTTTCCTTTACTCGGTGCGCCATAGTTTTTTCTCATGCTTGCGTCTGTCCTTCCGTCAGTCAGTCTGCCCCATCTAAATGACACTTTTAAAATGCCAATGCTTCGTCGATCGGGTTTGAATTTGGACGGGGTACGGCTCTAATGAATGTGAAGAACATCATTTGCAGACCTCCTTGCTGGCTGTTTTCAACATTAGTTTCCGTTTTTCAAAACACATGATCTTATCCTGGCCATTTTCGTCTCGGTTAATACACGAGAGGCCTATCGAAATGTCAACGCTTCATTGTTAATGCATGGATTCCAGCGCGTAATGACTCGAATTTAATAACATAAACATGTGCAGAGCTTCACGTCCCAATTTCCTGAAAATAGTTTTCGTTTTTCAAAAATCAAGCTCTAAACCAGGTCGTATTTCAGCCCACTTACTATTCGCTTGTTATAGGGGGTAAATCTACTTTAATTGCTTAGGCTTCCCCAATAATGCATGCATTTCAGTGCTTTGTAGCTATATTCGCATAGCTTCAGGTTAGCTTTTCTAAAATCTACTGAAGTCAAGCTTTACACCTCTTATATGAAGACGACCTTTCAAAATGATAAGTTTTCATTATAGCTACAATGAAATTCTGTTCGGGCGAAACGCTCACACGTTCTGGTTTTATTTTGCCATTGTATTTTTTTTCTCTTGAGGATCCTAATAGTATCATCGGAGCTGTACAAAAGTGGGGGGCTGGACCCCGACAATCTATTGGGGAGCAGCCCTCCAGCCAGAGGGCGCGCCGCACATCAGCCGTTCTACAACAATTCCAAACTCGCCAACCTCCTTCACGCCAGGGAACTGCACCGTCGCCTTAAAGGTGTGGGCTGGATGGAAGTCAGGACAATCTCTACCATTAGCATCTCTAACCGTGGGGGGCGTTTTAATGTAACCAGGTGGATGACTCAAAGCTTTGCATCCAAAGTTAAGACCAACCTAAGCAAAACAACCTACAGAGATAAATTGTACGCTCTACTACATTGCAGTCGCTATGTAGATATGTAGCAAGCTATTTCAGTGAGAAACCTCAATGTTTTCAATTTTGAATTGCCGAATTAAAATTAATTTCGGAATTCTTCAGGAGATGAATAGATAGCTGAAAACTTATCCCAAAAATGAACAATTAGTATGGCGAGGTTTGTGTTTTTATCATTCTTTGCTTATAACACCACCCTAAACAGGCGATCAAATCCGATTTTCCTTTTTGGCCACAGGTCGCGGTGTGATGGTGTGTGCTCTGTCTCCCGGCTTCGTGTACACGGGGCTGTTCCGACACTCATTGGAGCACTATGGCTGGCTTAAGAAGATGGCCTTCCTGCCCGTCGCATTCCTGTTTATGCGCTCAGCCACGCAGGTAACGTTTGTTTTGCCACCTTTATTACTCTAACACTAATCTGCTGTTCTGTGCTTTGTTATCATGTGATTGACAGAGAGTGCTATATCCTGCTGGTCATGTCTCACGGGCAAGGGATTGCTGATGGCTAGACCCTCCTCACGCCTGTTGTCAATGCGTCTACGCACATACACCCAAATGTTGGTTTGCGCAAAAGATTGCGTATGGAGTTCGTCCTCTCAACCGTGTTTTGAGCGAGTGTCAAGACTAATTTAGCAACATGGCTCGATAGCTTTTGCTGGTTTTCTTCCGTCTCTTCACGCGTAACCGAGCCCTTCACCGCGTTCCCTCGCGCGTCTGACAACAAACAAGCCAAATGAGGAATGTTCCTCAGGACTGTGTCGAACTCGTCCGTAATATGTAATTATCCACTTAATCTATCATTGCCTGCCAGAATATAAGCTTGCTAATACGAGTTTTATATTATTTTAATTTATTTTTTTTGGTTTATAATTAACAGGCTATGGCCAAGTAGTTCTTTCCGATTTTTATTAGCTTTTCAAAAGCAATATGTTAACTAGGCAACGTTAACAATCCTTTGGGCTCTAAGTTGAACTATAGGTTAGATAGTATTGATGGGACGAGACCGTAAATTTGGTTGATACCGATACCAAAGAATTGGTCGATGCCGATACTACCAAACCAAAAATGGCCAATACTTTGCTGATACCAATACTTTCCTATAATTTTGATTCAATGGTTGAAGTATACTTTCTGCTTTAGGAAATCGTATGCCCTCAGAGATAAAAAAATAACTATTTCAGTAAAGATATTCAGTGATTGACTATCCACAGATAATTATTAATTCATAAGTCTGTTAGGCACTTTGATTTTGAAAGACTAAATAGACGGTATTCCTCGGTGATCTTGCGGGACTTTAAAATAATAATCACATTTCATTTTATTGCTAATTATCAAATAAGCGTAATAATTTAATTGCGAAACTACCCATGCATACATATATTGTTTTCTTTGATTTAAGCTGTGGTATTTTTGTTCACTGTTACCTAAGTACATAAAAATATGGAAAATTATTTAATTGTTTGAAAAATGTGCAAAATGCTGTTATATGACACCAATATATTTCAAAGTATCGGCCATTTTTCACCTATATGATCAGAAATAGCAAATACCCACCAATGTATGGCACTTCCCATCTTTTTTTCAATTTCTACTAATCATGTGCATTATGGTTGTAGACCTTCCAGGCGCGTACCCAAGAATTTGACAAGAGATACGCGGAACAGTGAATTGACCCGGGCCAGTATAAACTGATTTCGGATTGAAAAACATTTTAAACCTACTACAGAGGGGTGGCCGCCCTCTCCTATACAGGTACTCGGCTCGGACCTCCTGCTACTAAGCATTGCCTATGTTCGTTCCATTTTAGATAGTGTAGAATGTATTTTTTTTCCATCCCCTTACCTTCCGTTCCATGTCCAGGGCGCCCAGACCAGCATTCACTGCGCGTGCTCGCCGTCCGTGTCGCTGGACGGCAGTCGGATCGGTGCCCCCTACTATCAGAACTGCCGTGAGATGGCGCTGCTGCCTCTGGCTGAGGACGACGCCCTCGCACGACGGTTCTGGGATGCCTCATTACACATGTTGGTCTGGCTGTGATAAGAAGACAATACACCAAGAGTCGGTAATCGATTTTATTTTTTTATTTAGGTAAGGATGACTTCAATGGTTTTATTGTATACTTGAGACAAGGTGCCTGAAGGAATTACCCGCGTAAAATAGTCTCTTTTCGAGTGAAGTTGCTATTCAATTTCTTATGAACTTTTTGTATATATTGTTCCAAAACTATCGCGAATATCTGCATTGCGCAGACATTCTCTTGATGAGGTTAGAGCAGAAAATGTTTTGCCTGTATATTTATTTTCTGAGTATGCCAGTTTGAGTAGTCTGCTCGAATTTTTAAAGTGAAAAACTGTATTTCTACCCTTCATTCATGTTCATGAAAGTGCTGCGATTGAACTGTTCCAGCTCATTATTCCGCACTGGACCGGGCAACAAAAGAGTGGGAGGAGGAAGAGAGGTAGTGAAAGTGAGTGAAGTGAATGTGAGAAGCAAAGCTGAAAAGTTCCAACAGGCGTTGAGAGAAGAATATGACAACGTGAGAGGACAGGACCTGAGAGATATGGAGGAAGAATGGGAGACGTTAAGAGATGCGTTGCTGAGATGTGCGAAGAATGTGTGTGGTGCGGGGGTGCGTGCCATGTGGGCGGGAGCAGAAGGTAAAACTGGCGGTAGCACGGAAAAGAGGAGCGTTTGAGGAGTGGTTGCAGGGGAAGTCGGTGGTTGCATATGAAGGCTGTAAAGAGAGGAAAAACAAGGTAAAGCCGGTACTGAGGAGGGCCAAAAGGGACGCTGATGCCAGGTGCGGCAGAGGGTGAGAAAGGGAGAGACCGGTAAAGAAAAAGTGGTGAAAGATGAAAACGGCCAGTTGTTGTTGGAAAGTGGTGATGTACGGAAGAGGTGGGCCGAGTATTTTGATGAGTTGTTGAATGTCAAGGATGACGGAGAGGCTGATATTGTTGCTGTGGGTGGTGGTGCTTGAATGCCAGTTTTGGGAGAGACTTGTTGCGAACATTGGCAGGGAAGAGGAGCAGGTGGCGGTGGAGATGATGAAAGCAGAAAGGCCCCTGGCTCGGATAGCGTTGCGACCGAGTGCCTGATAAAGGGTGGAGTAACGATTATCGAATGGGTGGTGAGGTTACTGAACTTGTTTTGTGGCAGGCGTGGTACCAATTGAGTGGCGCAGTGCCTGCATTGTTCTGCTGTATAAGGGCAAAGGAGATGAAAATGAATGCTGCAACTCGAGAGGTATTAGTCTATTAAGGTGCTGACCAAAAGGATTAGAGACTGTACGGCCTGCGCAATTGGAGAGGAACAGTGTGGTTTTAGTAGTGGTAGAGGGTGCGCCGATCAGATTTTTGCAGTGAGACAGGTCTGTGAGAAGTACCTTGCAAAGGGAAAGGACGTGTTCTGGGCTTTCATGGATCTGGAGAAGGCATACGACAGGATTGACAGGGAAGCGCTGTGGAGGGCGTTGCGTTTGTATGGAATGGGCGGACATTAGTTGAAAGTAGTGCAGAGTTTCTATGCTGACAGCCGAGCATGTGTCAGAGAGGGAGCGACGTGAGTGATTGGTTCTCAGTGAAAGTGGGGCTGAGACAAGGCTGCGTGATGTCTCTCTGGCTGTTCAATATCTAAATGGATGGAGTGGTCAGGGAGGTGAACGCGAGTGTGCTGGGTTTGGGCTTGGAGCTGTTGGAATCGAATTGTGGAGCTGAGCCAGTTGCTATTTGCGACCCTGGTTGCGGATTCAGAGGAGAAGCTATTTAAGCTAGTGTCTGAGTTTGGTAGAGTGAGTGAGAGGAGGAAGCTTCGAGTGAACGTGGGTAAAAGTAAAGTAATGAGATAATTGAGGACTGTCGATGCGATCAAAATTAGTGATCTCCTAAATGGAGAGTTGTTGGAAGAAGTTCAGTGTTATAAGTATCTGGGCTCCCATGTGGAGAAAACTGAATTAGTGGGAACTGAGGTGAAGTCGCGAGTGAAGGAGGGGTGTAAAGTGTTGGGTGCACTGAAGAGCGTAATGAGCTGCAGGACGTTGGGGTAGAATCAAAGAGAGGGCTGTATTAGGGTGTCGTTGTGCGGGTGAGAGCAGAGGAGAGAAAAAGGTTGTATGTTGTCGAGACGAAATGTTTGTGTAGAACAGCTGGAGTGTTGCTGACATACAGATGTTCACTAACGACGTGGTTCGCATCAGAACGGGGATGGTGAAGAAGTTAGAGGACAGAGTTGATTCGCGTGTGCTGAGATGGTTCGGGCACATGATGAGGATGGATGAAGGGAGATTGGTGAAAAAGGTGTTGAAGTCAGAGGCGAGTGGACGTAGGCCTAGAGGGAGACCGAAGTTTGGGTGGATGGATGGTGCGAAGCAGGCGTTAGGAAGGAGAGACGTGAGTGTGGAGGTAGCGAGAGAGCATGCACTGGATAGGCGTGAGTGGAAAATGATAGTGAACGGATGAGTTTCGACGCTGCCCTGATGTGCTTTCCCACCCTAGGCATATCGTTGAGAGACAGGATGATCGTGGGCGAGGGGGGCTCGGTCATCATGACGCGGCAGGGGTAAACCAGTCACGCTGTCGGGCCCTGCTGTCGACACTGACCTCGAACTACACTCATGACACGAAAGGTGGGTTGCGGGTCCCTGGCTGGCCCTTTTGCGCTAAAGAGCTGAGGTGTGCGAGTGTGAGGTGCGCCTTGCCGTCAGCCGACCCCCCTTGCTGGGAGATTTCGGCCTAGTGTCTATATCTGTATCATTCCGCACCCTCTCCACCATTTGTGATAGCCCATGCCAATTGAAGACCCTGTCAATTCAGTTACTTCATGCACTTTTTTTTATCTACAACAATAGACGTCACCTTAGCAAGCAGCCTTTTTGGGTACCTCGTGGGAGAGGATGCTTAGGCCACTGGCATGTCCACCAGTGTACAAACGTCTCAACTCTTGACATTCACATCTATACATATATTTTTAAATGCTGCATATATCGCCTATTCTGAGGCAAACCTGATCTGAGTAATTTTCCTGGAGAGTCTGTTATTATTTGTTTTTATTACTTAGAAGTGGTTTTGTGACCAGAAATCGTGCACACGTTAATTATTTAACGTGACTCGGTCGTTCGAGTACTATATAACGTAATGCGACGACGGAATACTGTCAACAGAAAATTGGTTTGCCCAGTACCAATTTACATTATTGTAACTATTTTCGAAATATTTATTTTATTGCCAAAACAAGTAGTATTTATGGCATCATAATGTCTCATACAAATAAATCGTTACGTTTTAGATAAATAAATCAACAGAATTAAATTATTTAATAGCATTCACGCAGGAGTTGGAAGGAATGTACCAGACGTATTTCCTCGCTCTTTCTCTCCCTCTCTCTCTGTCTCTCCCTCTCTCTTTGTCTCTCTCTCGCTCTCGCTCTCGCTCTCGCTCTCTCGCTCTCGCTCTCTCTCTCTCTCTCCCCCTCTCTGTCTCTTTCTCCCTCTCTCTCTTCAGATATCATGGGTGTAATTTATATTGATATAAAAAGACAACTATTTTTTTTTTATCTGTTCCCGAGTGCATTTTTGGCCAAATAATTTTTTAGTGCTCTCAGTAACGATTTGGTCCCATAATTCATGATCAAAGTGTTCAAATGCTGCCACTTCTGTGCAGATGTACCTGGCTGTATCAATGTACTAGAATTATCACTTTCACAATCCTTGGTCACAAAAACTCTCCCCATAGTCGTTGGTGCCGATAGTTGAACTCGGATGTGTGGCCGCGGAGGTTCAATTCATTTGATTTTGACGTGAATACAAATGCGTTCATATTCATTACTCATGACGCTCGTGCTGCTTTTTGCGTTAATTTTCTGGCACAAGTTTTTCGAAGGCTAAGCCGACTAACTGCTCAGAATTATTTGCCTGTGATGTGTAATAGTAAGGACGAATTGTCCATCAACAAAGGATAGTTGACTCTATCACACTAGAAATCCCTGTCTCTATAATCTGATCTTCTCTCATTAGAGTCGATGGCCAACACTTTGTGCTGTCTTGCTAGGGATAGTTGGCATCGTCTACCAATGGACTGTCCTGAGTAAACCTAGTCATTTGCACTATGCTTTTGCAGCTACAGACTGCGTTTAATTTCCCGTGTTATTTTTTATCAAGTAAAGTATTGCCTGTGATCTATGTTTTTACGTTACTATATCTTCCCACCACCGTTAGCCGTTAGACCTGCTTATTCAATCAGCTTGTGTGAAGTTATTGTCCCGTATCACCAGTACAGGAGGGATCGTTATTAGACAGTACACCGAGCTGATGGCAGAATAAAGATTAGTCGGATAGAAGACGAGTTTTTGGCACGATGATATTGTAGTGCGCACGTTACGTTATGTCTAGTTGGAACCCCTTCACCCTCGTCCCTCCCCTACTTAACAAATTAACGGACAATCCGTAGAAAATTATTCCCGTGAATTTCACGTAAGAGCTACGGCAGATAATTTTTTTTACATTTTGCTCACATGATTGTGTTTGGTATTACGTATATAATTCGTGTTGATGATGATCAGCATAAGAGATTGTATAAAGTTTGTACAAATTTTTCCGAAACTTTTTCTTTGGCTATTGTACGCGGAAAAAAACGTCCGACGTCAAATGAAATGTATGTTGTCCCTGTATATTTTATAGAGCGGGCTATCGTTGGCACGAATTGTCAAAAGTATTGTCATTTGTATTGTAATAATGTGTATTTCGGTTAGAGTTGTAGTCATTTTGGTTGCTGAGAGGAGACGCGCAGCTAGTGAACCTATCTTGCTTCATTAACAACAGTCACACCAACGTAGTGCTCGCAATTGTCTTGAATTTGTTATATTTGTATTTGGTCGTTGCTGTGTCGTTAATGATGTGAATATGTGTAGTCAAGTTTATGTTTGTCCCTGCAGAGAAAATTAAATTTATCGTAGAGATTAAATGTAAATTATTAAGTTATTCGTCGAAATTGGATGCAAACGCTATTTATTCTTCTGCTAAAGGCACTTTTGACAGCTGACTTACGCCCAGTCCCCTAAACCGGAATGAGTCCCTTATTTTTTACTTCTTTTCAGCATGTATAGAAAGGCAGTGTGGAGAGCGGCTCATAAGAGAGAAACGAAAGGCCGAATTCAAGCTGGTCCGTGGATGTAGCGAGGAGTACCGGCGATCCAAAAATTAACAAAATATTCTTCAAGGAGGAAATATTCCTCCAAGTATCAAGATCCATTGTGCGATGGGTCCAATGTTGATGTAATTTGTCGAAAAGTTGTAACTCTAGGATACAAGGAAATATTTATGGATGGATCACCTTCCCCTCTCCCCTCTCCCTAGGCATCTGTTAGATTCACGGGCCTAACGGAGCCACGGCAATAAGGGTTGACACCCTTATTGCCCTTCAGACTCCCCTCCTCATCACCCTTCACTATCTCTCCTGTTACCCCTTATCCTGATTTGCTTAACTTTTATTTGCCTCATATGTCTAGTTCAAATTTCCTTCAATCTCAGACTCCTTTTTAACAGCTCTCCTAATAGTCGTGATCTAGTGGTTAGCGGGCTGCTGTGACCGAGTGGTTAGCGGGCTGCCGTGACCGAGTGGTTAGCGGGCTGCCGTGACCGAGTGGTTAGCGGGCTGCCGTGACCGAGTGGTTAGCGGGCTGCTGTGACCGAGTGGTTAGCGGGCTGCCGTGACCGAGTGGTTAGCGGGCTGCCG
>SDVV010011283.1:0-15902 GCA_016164225.1 Gammarus roeselii | reverse complement strand
ATATATTTAAATATATATATATGTATATTTATTCATATATTTAAATATATATATATGTATATTTATTCATATATTTAAATATATATATATGTATATTTATTCATATATTTAAATATATATATATGTATATTTATTCATATATTTAAATATATATATGTAAATATATATGTATATGTATCGCACCAGACTTGAATAAGGGAACAACATGAGATTCTTTTCAGGCCCACAGCAAAACTTCCTGGCCCAACAACTTCACAAATATCAAAGACAAGGGCAATGACAGCTGCCAAGAACATTGCTTCAAAACACTAGGGTGGATACCATCAGGTCCAGGGGCAGAAGATGAATCTTAATTGTCCAGAATCTGGGAGACTAACAGTCTCCTCACACATATCTCACCAAATTTTCCATGAAAAAATTGTTGTGGGGAAGGGCCAGCAGGATCAGCATCCACAAAAACAGACAAAAAAAAGTTCACAAACAGCTGACTCACATCTCTCTGATTAGCAACAACCTCACCAGATGAAAGCTTCAGAGTACAAAGAGGAGGACAGCCCTTCTTTCTTTTTCTGATATAGGAGTGAAACATCTTGGGAGCAACAGAGAAGTTATTTGCTAATTCCTGTTCATACAACCACTGGCTGTGCCGAGAAAAATTTCTGTACTCTATATTGAGCCTACTAAACCTCCCCAAGGACACCAACACCTATTCATGCCGCCTACCAAGCTCCCTTCTCATAAACTTGTGCTGCGCCCAAGTCTGAGATCTACTGATCATCAGCTCCCTTGGAGGGCCCCGCCACCAGCTCGGCCGCGAAGCAGAGTCTTGAGTGGGAACAAACCTTTCAACAAGCTAATGGATAACACTGAAACAAACTATATTTCTCCTCCACAGTGCCATACAGGAAATCATAATGTCAGTCAACGTCTGCCAAAAACCTCTCTCATACTCTTATAATCTCCACAAGACCACATGACCAATCTCAAACTGGGATCAACTGCTACCTCATCCATCTGAAAACAATACTCCACCAAGACAGGGGCATGGTGGCACCCCGGGAGAGTAGGCAAAATTGCCACAGATGACACCCGATCTTCCTCTGTAGTCAGCACCAGATCAAGAATGGTGCCCGAATCAATAAAAGTACTTCCCCTCACCCACTGAGTGAGTCCAAGAAGAGCAAAACAATTAGGAAACTGCAAATCAACTGGAGGCATATATTTATTAAAAGTGTCTACAGACCAATCCAACAAAGGCAAGTTAAAATTACCAAGAACAACAACCTCCCTACCAACACTTTCCCGTCCGCCAGCACTTTCCCGTCCGCCAGCATCCCCGCGATTACCAGCCCCGCCACGGTCATCAGCAACGCCGCCGCGGCCACCTCAACGCCCCCAACGCAACCGCCACCGCCTCAACCACCACCATCCTGTGTCAGACTAGAGGAATCCCTGAAAAGAACAGGCCTTCCCTGACTAGCGACGACACCAGCCCCCCGCCGAGCAGCAGTTGCCAAGAGTTCGCTCCTCTCTCCTCCATTACTCTCTGATGCAGTGAGAGCCCGCTTCTTGGCTAGCAACTCACCCCTCTGCCTGTAAGTAAGGTCTTTCTGGATAAAAAGGCTCCAAAAACCATCCAAGCTCCTCAGCCTAGGGGCTTATGACAATAAGTTGTGCTTGGAATCATCATTGACCACTTTTGCTCTGAACAGACCGGTAGCACCAATCTTGACCACGAAGGTCAGATCAACATCAACGCCCAGGACACAACAAACTTCATGAAATTTTGCTTTCACCAGCTCAACAGTCTCACAACCAAAACCTCTCAACATAACTGAGTACTTCCTTTTCTCCCTCTCATTTAGCTTCCTCACTTCCTCTAAGACATCCCTCTTAAACAACCCAGCGCCAGAGGAACTATCAGTGCCACAGCCGCCCAGACGACCAGTCTGCTGACTTCCCTGAGTAGACTCACAACTGCACTTACTCCTTGCACCCACCATCACACCTCTTACCTGCCCCACCAACGCTCCAACTGCCACCAGCAACTGAGAAAAAGATCCTTGAAGGTGTTCAACTGCCTCCAAATTATCCTTGCAGCCTCGACAATGACAACAGATGTACACATTTTAAACTAAGAGCACCAGATGAATCGGACAGAACAGCACCAATCAAACTCCCTTCAATACCCAAGCACATGGTCTTTGAGTGAAAACCTCTCAGACAGACACCACAAAAAACAGTCTGATCACTCAGCTTGGTATGAGGAAAGCCACATGCCAAACCAGCGCCCGCGACAGCAGCCCAGCTGCCCACAAGACCACTGGCACGCCCAGCCCCCCACAACCCTGCACACTCACGACAGCAGAGCCGCTAGACGCCACAACACCCGAGCTAGATTGCTATTTGCAATTTCATAATGACCCGATCTTATTGTACCAGTCAAGTTGGGGCCTCAGTGGAAACTTCCTCTTGACACCTAGGTGTAATTTTTTGGTTCATGATGTCTTCATCTATGCTTGAAATACCATCACATGCCTCTGTATTCATGCTATGGAATTTAGTTTGCTATAGCTACTGGTGAAAAAAAAATTCCCGTTTTATTGTCATGTCAGAAAAATCAGTTTACTCTGGTATTCCTACCATTGATCATACTAGTGAGTCATGATTTCAGGATTTGAATAAATGAATCAGTAAAAGTAGTTTTCATTGATAGAATATAAAAAAATTGATGTCTGTGATGAAATTCTAAAGGCAGCCCTAAAATTTCATAGTACTTAACATAAACATGCTCTTTCTATTGTCACTTTCAAACAGTTCTTTTATATTTCCTGAAATATGGTGGCAGTTTCCCTGGTTTACAGGGTAGCTATTGCCTCGTACACTTTTTCATTTATAACTTTTTTTGGGTTCATGATAGATGGTTGGATCTTATAGTTCCTAATGGTCACAGCAGTTGTTATAAACAGCATAAATACAACGTTTCTGGGTTATTTTTGTTTATATTCTTTTCCTGAGGCTTGTAAAAAATCCAAGGAGTTAACCATTTTCAAGGCTATCTTTAAGCTAACCCTGCTTGATTAGCTATTCTGCCCTATGGGTCAAATGTTCATCTCATTTGCATGTAGCTTCTCTAAATGTTAATATTGATCAAATTATTGTTTTATAGTGTCTACAAATTTTTTTCATTAAACATTTGTATTTATTGACGTTATCCTCTTCTCTGTCCTGATAAACCTACTGAACATAATGTTTGTTTCTACCAATGCTTGGCAGGGTGCCTGAACAACTATGAAATCAAGAAGGAGATTGGCAAGGGCCAGTTCAGCGTTGTGTATAGAGCACTCTGTAAGGTGGACAACAGAATGGTTGCTCTTAAGAAAGTACAAATATTTGCCATGAGTGACTCTAAAGCAAGACTGGACTGCATGAAAGAGACCAATTTGTTAGAGGTCAGTGTGAGCAATTTTTTCTGTTCAGAAATAATATTGATTGATGAGTCAGGCAAGAAAAGCTAGCTTCATTCATAATAGGATGTTCAGAGTAGTGCCACCAGCTTCATGTACAAGTTTTTTGTCCTAAGAAAAAATTGTTGGCTGCAATTCTCTGGATGAACACATTTGGTGACTGACTTTTTTGCTGATGTGTATTGCTAAATGTTAATCTAACATAAGCTGCATTATGCAACTGGGCACTTTTCAGGAAACTGAACAAATTTCGATTATTAAATTAGTGGGAAACCAAACCATGTTGATATCCTGATTGATCTATGTTTTTTCTTATAAAAAATATTAGAAACTAATTTATAATCTGAGCAGTTTTGTAGATACACAAATGAACATAGTCTCTATCATCTAGCTACCTAATTTAGTTGGGGTACAGAAATTAACTCCAATGCGGTAAAAAGCCCCATCATTCTAATCTAGTTTGTGCACACATTTCCATTATAAGTACCAATTTGTTTAAATTTTTGTGGTGTTCTTCCATTATAGAAACTGAACCACCCTAACATCATCCAGTACCTGGCATCCTTCATTGAAGACAATGAGCTTACCATCGTTCTGGAGTTGGCAGATGCTGGGGACCTCAGCCACATGATACGTCATTTTCGCAAGCAACAACGGCTTATACCAGAGCGCACTGTATGGAAGTACTTTGTGCAGCTCTGCTCAGCCTTGGATCACATGCATGCCAAAAGGATAATGCACAGAGGTTAGTCAGCAGGAGTTTCAACTTACCTAAAATATTATAGCTACTGCAATTCAACAGGATAATTCAATGAGGTGAGTGGAGTTGATTCTTAGCTACATGAAATTTTATCGCTGCATTTTAAGAATATCAGAGAAGTGAATTTACCCTAATCATAATATTATCTATTCATTAGACTTGAAACTTCTGCTTTGTTCACTTGGCAACAATTTTTTTCCATTTTATGTTTCATGTTGTGAAATAATTATACTACTCCCCACTGGAACAAATGATGAAGCTACCAATGTATAGGTATTGGTTGTATCAGCCTTTCTTTTGCAGTATCTGTATTGGTTTAATTTCCCGCAATATCTCTGAAACTTCTACACATTCTATTTACACTTTTTGGGCATTATTCAATTGCTATATGATGAACATCTCAAATTATGCTAAAATTTTATTTTTTTTCCACAATTTGTCTTGTAGTGACTTGATGTTACCAACCTTGGTTACTCACCTTGGTGGCATTAGAGCTGCACAACACCCCAGCAAAGCCAGAGTGCAGAGCAGGATAGGTGGCACAAATGCCTCAGCCCTCCAGAGCTGCATAAGCAACGCAAAGTAATGCTGCAGAAAAATCCAGAAAATTTCTGTACTTCAGGCAACTGATCATACAGCAATTTTGTTGGTCTCAACATGAAAATAAGAAATATATACACCCATATGTTACCATATACAAATCAAACTTAATCTGCCTTGTCAAAAACTAAAAATTCTACATACATCAGCTCAGCAAGAGCTTGCTTTTAGTGAGTGATATCCATCAACTGCACGACATCAGCATGCAAGCCATTCCACACACCAACACATCTCATATTGAAGGACCTACTGCAGACATCAGAAGTGCAAGGAGAAATCACCTAATTCAACAAATGACCCTTAGTGCTAACTCTTGAAGCTAATGAAAATGTTAGCTAATCCCCTGATTTGCCAAGGAAAATTTTCCAGTATTTTGTTGGTCTGCCCTCAGAAGCTGACCCTTTACAGAAAACAAATCCAGTCTTCTCAAGCAACTACTTCAGTCTAAAACGGAAAATACATCAATGTTTCTGGTCCATCTTCTCTGAGTAGATTCAAGCAGCCTGCAGTCCCCACAAAATCTGGTATTTCAAACGCAGGATGCAAACTCACCGAGTGGATTAAAATGGGCAACCTATAAGGGAATCATAAACTTAGGGGAACTGCAGACAGTTGATCTTGATAAACAGGTTGCCAACCCACCAGCCTTTGCAGCTACCACACAAATATGATGGTGGAGTCTGAGACTTGCATCCACACAGAAATCTTAATCTTTGTGCAGTGACGAATTTAAATGCTCTACCTTACAAGAAGTATATACTGGTCAACTGGAATCTTTTTAACAGTACAACAAAATTATCTGAATTTAATCCAAGATTTCAGGACCTTGTAAATGTTAACGTGACTGGCAGGATCAATGTCCTTGTGAGAACATCAACTGGGTTGCTCACATTACCTCTCACACAAACATTCCTCACCACCAGAGAGAAATGCAGAGATCTTGGCCAACAAAGAATTACAAACACCCAAGATTGCAGTTTTGACTGGAGCACAACGTGAATCACCACATCAAATGCTTTTGTGAAGTCAAGCATTACAACATTCACAATATATCCAGCAATCCACCTCTCAATATCATAGGTTGACAGCAACTGGCCCACAGTGCTACAGTTGCTGTACAGATGAGACAACACAATATTGTACCTCTCAAGGTATTCAGTCAATTGAGACACAACTATTATTTTAATTGATTTGCAGCAAACCAATGTCAAGCTCACAGGTCTTAAATTCAGAGGATCAGTTTGGGACGTACCCATGAACGTTGAAACAACTAAGGATTTGCTCCAGACCTCAATGACAGTTCCAGTTCATTGATTTTTGAAAAATTGAGCAAAGAAGGAGGGAGAAGAGGTCGTCTGCACAGCTCCTCAGCAGATGCAGGTGAAGGCCATTTGGTCCCATTCTGGAACTGGGATAAAGAGCTAAAAGATCACACAAGAACCCCTCTGGAAAAATGAATATCCAACAGGCATATCACAAATGACAGAAAGGGTCTGGGTGAGTAGGAGCTGCACATACAGAAACTTTTGAAAAAGAGACAGCAAAGACTTCACACATCCTGCCGGGATCCTGTAGGAATTTTCTCACTTCTTGGCAGGTAGAGAACCAACTGCTGGGCAACTGATCTCTTCATTTCTGACATAAGCACAGAACAGCTTATGGTTATCAGGCCGTACTCTTCTACTTTTGAGAACCACTGGAAATTCTTCTCCAGTTTCTATTCATCTCACTATGTGTGTAACCTTTCAAGAGCAGTGGCTGAATTGCAGCTGGCTTGTATGCATTTCAAGCCTCCTATCTCTCTGCAATTGCGTGGGATGCCTTGACAGCCCATGAAGGCCCGGCCAGAATGGACAGGCATGAAAGGTTTGATCCTATCAATGGGTGATATCAAAACTGTCTGCTAAAACGAGATTTCCTTACACACTGAAGAATAAACTGAATTCTAGCCCGCAGTCACACAACTAGGGTTATTACCACATCAAAGAAATGTTTTCTCTTGTAGAATGGCAAAGTTGCAAGAAATAAGCTGTGATTGTTATGTGTTATTATTGACCAGCAGGTTCTAAATGGGCTTCTATCTACAGATGTTTCAATTGGCACTCTGGTCTAAATTGTGGAAAACTACTCATGATACATGTTAACACAAGCAAGACGCTAACATAAGCGCAACAATAAGGCACAAACAAAACGAGAAACAAGGATGATTAAGTCTGCCAGTCGAGAATCACAAGCAATACAGAAGACAGTAATAGATGCAGGAGTAAACACACTGTAAAGATCAGAAAAAACTTATTGTATCATAGGCCATCTCAAATGCTATTATGCAAGGACAAAGTTTGATTTGAGTCGTCATGCTTGGCCAAAACAGGCAGTTATTAAGATAAATGTGATGGCTATGCCAAGCAACATGTAGCAATAAATTCGGGCAAGTCATTTCAATGGTAACGCTGGCTTCATGGTGCTGATCCTGTATGCTCCATGAATAGACAGTTCTTAAGTCTTTGAGCATGAATATTTAGAGAAGGATTTACCTACAAAATTAGGGTCAAACTCGATATGGATACTTACACAGCCAGCAAGATCGATTACACATAATCTATATGGATACTTACACAGCCGGCAAGATTGAGCACACATCTCTCGAGTCAAATCTCTCTCATCAATGTTAAGGGCACAATGCAATGCTTGTTAGGTAACTGTAAATAGGTCTGTGGTAAAGACAAAAACGAAAGGTGCTCAAGCAGCACACAGGGCTGGTCTAAATCCATCGTGCATAAAAGCTACCTACCTGAAATGTGCAAAGCTTGGTGTTAGAAAATGGTTTTCAATTACATGGTAAGATATGTGCCTGCTTCAACATCTCTATAGTTATCAGGTCCTGTTCTGATTTTTCTTTGAATTGAGTGCACAATTTGCGCTTCACAGAATGCAGCACAATGTTTTGCTGCAAGTATAAACCTCTCCTTCTGTACTGCAATACACACCACAAGTATGTACTCTCGTCTTCCATCAGACATAAAGCCAGCCAACGTGTTCATCACTGCGGAGGGATTTGTGAAGTTGGGCGACCTGGGCCTGGGACGTTTTTTCAGCAGCAAGACAGTGGCGGCTCACTCTCTGGTTGGCACACCCTACTACATGAGTCCTGAGCGAATACACGAGAGTGGCTACAACTTTAAGAGCGACATCTGGTCGCTGGGTTGTCTACTCTATGAGGTACCTTATACTAAAAGCTTTGGTGCAGCAGTCGGAATGGGAATAAACAGCATGAGTGTCATTGTATCTGTTGTTGAGAACTGTAGCAAGGCATGTGGAATGAACCTGCTGTTGTAGGTTTGGGTGGAGCCAGGGGCACGTATGTATGAACAGATGTATAGACATACAGCCGTTTCCCCCTAGCTAGGAGAGTTGCTAAGTTAGGCTGACACAGAGGAGGGAGGTGCCCAATCTCCCCGCCACAAGACCGCCGTGTCTGTGCTGAGGCTCGAACTCGTGACATGCAGCACCAGAGGCTGACAGTGCTGTCGGACACGCTAACCACTCGGCCACCAAGGGAATTCAAAGCGTCAGATATTATAAGTCAATTCAACAATAATGAGTTTGGTACTGGGAATGGAATTGAAGCAGAGAGGGAGAGAAACTACTGAGCCTGCTTCTCGTTGCAACCTGTGACTGCTCTTGCAGCTTGTTCAGACATCTGTATAAAGTACAGAGTGAATTATTTTGTGTGAAATTGACACAGCTTAATTATTTTGTGAAAAGTTTTACAGAAACAACTACTTCTTTTTAGGTCATGACGATTTTCTCCCATTTTCCTTGAAAAGCTTCAATTAATTAGCTACTTCATTTAATTTAATTATCTATGCTCCAACGTTAGAATAAGTCTGGTAATTATTTCTCTCATTAGTAGCTGGTGGAAGCTAGATTGAGAGTGGAGCAGAGATGGAAGGGCAACAAAAGAGTGGGAGGAGGAAGAGAGGTAGTGAAAGTGTGTGAACTGAATGTGAGAAGCAGAGCTGAGGAGTTCCAACAGGCGTTGAGAGAAAAATATGACAACGTGAGAGGACAGGACCTGAGAGATGTGGAGGAAGAATGGGAGACATTAAGAGATGCGTTGCTGAGATGTGCGAAGAATGTGTGTGGTGCGTGCCGTGTGGTCGGATGCAGAAGGAATGGTTGCGAGTGGTGGAACGAGGAGGTTGACTTGTCGGCGGCACGGAAAAGAGGAGCGTTTGTGGAATGGTTGCAGGTGAAGTCGGTTGTGGCATATTAAGGCTATAAAGAGAGGAGAAACGAGGCGAAGCAGTTGGTGAGGAGAACCAAAAGGGACGCTGATGCCAGGTGGGGCAGACGGTTGGGCCAGAATTTTGAGGGGAACAAGAAGATGATCTGGGAAGAGGTGAAAAAGGGAGAGACCGGGAAGGAGGAAGTGGTGAAAGATGAAAACGGCCAGTTGTTGTTGGAAAATGGTGATGTACGGAAGAGGTGGGCCAAGTATTTTGATGAATTGTTGAATGTCGAGGATGACAGAAAGGCTGACATTGTTGCTGTGGATGGTGGTGCTCGGATGCCAGTTTTGGGAGCAAGACGTGATGAAAGCCCCTGGTTTGGATGGTGTTGCGACCGAGGGCCTGAAAAGGGTGGAGTAACGATTGTCGAATGGTTTGTGAGATTACTTAACTTGTGTTTGTGACAGGCGTGGTACCAATTCGGTGGCGCAGGGCCTGCATTGTTTCGCTGTATAAGGCAAAGGAGATAAAAATGTATGCTGCAATTCGAGAGCTATCGGTCTGTTAAGTGTGGTTGGTAAGTTGTATGGGAGAGTGCTGATAAAAACGATTAGAGACTGTACGGACTGCACAATTGGAGAGGAACAGTGATGTTTTAGGAGTGGTAGAGTGTGCGCCGATCAAATTTTTGCAGTGAGACAGGTATGTGAGAAATACCTTGCAAAGGGAAAATACGTGTTCTGGGCTTTCATGGATCTGGAGAAGGCATATGACAAGATTGACAAAGAAACGCTGTGGAGGTTGTTGCGTTTGTATGGAGTGGGCGGACATATGTTGAAAGCGGTGCAGAGTATCTATGTTGGCAGCCGAGCCAGTGTCAGAGTGGGAAGCGAGGTGAACGATTGGTTCACAGTGAAAGTGGGATTGAGACAAAGCTGCGTAATGTCTTCCTGGCTGTTCAATATCTATATGGATGGAGTGGTCAGGAAGGTGAACGCGAGTGTGCTGGGTCGTGGCTTGCAGCTGTTGGAAGCGAATGGGCGGAGTTGGCAGCTGTGCCAGTTGCTATTTGCGGATGATACGGCCTTGGTTGCGGATTCAGAGGAGAAGCTATGTAGGCTAGTGTCTGAGTTTGGTAGAGTGTGTGAGAGCAGGATGCTTCGAGTGAACGTGTCTAAAAGGGAAGTAATGAGATGCTCGAGGACTGTCGATGCGAGCAGAATTAGTGTCCTCCTAAATGGAGAGTTGTTGAAAAAATTCAGTGTTTTAAGTATCTGGGCTTTCATGTGAAGAAGACTGAATTAGTGGAAACTGAGGTGAAGTCGCGAGTGAAGGAGGGGTGTAAAGTGTTGGGTGCACTGAAGAGCGTAATAAGCTGCAGGACGTTGGGGATGAAAGCAAAGTGGGGGCTGTACGAGGGTGTCGTTGTGCCAACTGTGCTGGACGGAGCTGAAATTTGGGGGTTGAGAGCAGAGGAGAGAAGAAGGTTGAATGTTTTCAAGATAGAATGTTTGAGAAGCATGGCTGAGTGTCGCTGAGAGATTGGTTCACTAACGACGTGGTTCGCATCAGAACGGGGATGGTGAAGAAGTTAGTGGACAGAGTTGATTCGCGTGTTCTGAGATGGTTCGGGCACATGGCGAGGATGGATGAAGGGAGATTGGTGAAAACGGTGTTGAAGTCTGAGGCGAGTGGACGTAGGCCTAGAGGGAGACCGAAGTTTGGGTGGATGGATGGTGTGAAGCAGGCGTTAGGAAGGAGAGACGTGAGGATGGAGGTAGCGAGATGTCCTGATGTGCTGTCCCGCCCTAGGCATGTCGTTGAGAGATGGGATGGTCGTGGGCGGGAGGGAGGGGGGCGGTCACCATGACGCGTCAGGGGTAAACAAGTCACGCTGTCAGGCACTGCTGCCGACACTGACCACGAGCCGTACTCATGACCCGAAGGGTGTGTTTCGGGGCCCCCGGCCGGACCCTTTTGTTCCAAAGAGCTAAGGTGTGCGAGTGTCAGTGTATGAGAGTGTGAGGTGCGTCTTGCCGTCGGCCACCACCCTTGCTGGGATATTTTGGCCTAGTGTCTGTATCTGTATTAGTACGTAGGTATGAATGTATAGACATTCATTGGTTTTATCCCAAACTTTGAATTGTGTCACGGAAATTGGCGGTCACAAGGCCGCTACGAGTTGCCCAAGTTCGAACACACAACTTGCGACACTGGTGGCTGGCTAATCTATCCTTTCGGCCATCGCAAGCTAGCTCACATTTGAAGAAGACTTATAGTTTTACCCCTCTTTTCAGATGGCTGCCCTCCAAAGCCCTTTCTATGGCGAGAAAATGAACCTTTTCTCCCTGTGCCAAAAGATCGAAAGCTGCAACTATCCTCCTCTCCCTTCTGAGCACTACAGTCAGCAGGTGAGTCATCTGCTCTCTCGAAAGAACTGGTTGAAGCCAGTGTTGGCCAAATTATAGTAACTAGAACCATTTTTCTGTGATTTTGTTGAAAACTTCCTTTCCAAAATCAACACAATTTTGGAAATATTTATTTTATAGAGAATATCTCCCTACACTGCTTGTAGCTACTTTCAAGATGCTGGTGCTTGCAGTTATGTAATCCACTGATGTAGATAATTTTGCTAGACAATGTTGGCTAATTATGTAGACAATTTACCTTTTTAGTTATATAATTAACTCCCCCCCTAGGCATCTGTTAGGTTCACGGGCCGCACGGAATCGCAGCCCAACCGGGGGCGGTGAACACCCTAATTTCCCTTCAGACTCCCCTCATCTTCACTCTTTACTATCTCTCCTTTTCTCCACATCCTGATATGCTTTACTTTTTGTTTACCTCATTTGCATCTTATGTTTAGTTCAAATTTCCTTAAACTTGTCTCAGACTCCTTCTTAACAACTCTCCTAATAGTCGCTGCACACAAACACACACATACACACGCACGCACACACAGACACACACACTCAAACATTCACACACCGAATCTAACTATTCTCCTTTCGGGTGGCAAATAATAGCCAAGTTGCGCTCTTTCTTTCATGCAACCTTTTTCTACGACTATTCCTTCTTCTTCTTTCCATTCATGCTGTTCTCATGCGTGAAATTCCCTACACCTAGTGTAGATCTCATGCATGGGATCCGTTTTCTGTCTTCTTCATCTTCCCCCTCAGCAGGTGTTGGAGCGCGTAGCCCGCACCTTAAGGACTACTGCGGATCCTTGGGGCTCTGAAGCAGGGTAGGTAGTGTGTTATTTCTCCTTACTGCCTTCCTGGGAGTGCTGGGACCATATGGCCTCAGCACCTTAGGAGTTCTTGTACCTCCTGTGGCACCCGTACATACCATAGACGTTCGCGACGCAAAGAACTTTGCCTTTGCGCAGTAGTAAACCTTAACTCAAACATTGAAAAAGAAGAAAAACAAAGACTAACTTGATGCAGCACTGCTTGCTGGTTTGACATTCGGCGCCAGAAGGACGATGACTCCAGCGCGCTAGAAAACCTTGTCACTCTAATCTAATCTATATAATTCACTGATGTAGTTCATTTAGTTCTTTTATTGTTCGACTTCTTAGATGAGCAATTTATTTTTATTGCATTGTCTACACTTATTTACGGATAGTGAATCAAATAGCATTAGATTGGCTATGACCATTAGACCATTAGATTGGCATCCGTCTCATCTGCGCCGAAAGGATGCCGTCACTAATTAGTTAGCTTGGTACCCAGCAACTCATATTTTCAACTTTATGATATCCAACAGCGATTTTTGTGTGTAATAATTGTATCTGTGCTCACCCAAACATTAAATGTATATATTCACAATGCTAAGTATTTTTTTATTTGCTTTTATTATTTAGCTCCGTGATCTGGTGGATAAATGTATCAACCCCGAACCAAACAAGCGGCCAGACATCAGCTACGTGTACCACATCGGCAAGACGATGCACGACAAGTTCCAGACTCCATCCTCACACCCGTCCACTCCACAGTCCCCTTCACACGCCCTTTCGTTCCCTCCCAAAAAGGCCCCCTCCTCCAGTGGGGGCACATCAGTCAACACCTCCACCAACACCACCGATAAGATCAGGTTGGACAAATAGCAGTACGCCAACCAGGCCACTCTTCCTCCTTCTCGACCCGCCAACAGTGTTGTCCTTGCTGGAGACGCGACAGCCCTTCCAACGACTGACGGTAAGTCAAGTCAACACAGGGGCAAAAGCAAAGCGTTGGACAGTGGTAACAGAGTTGGGGCGAACAACAACAAAAGTTCAAGAAGAGGCAGTGGTTCTGGTACGTCGTCGACATCATCGTCAGGAGGTTCTGGAGGTGGGTCCAGTCATGTCTCGCGAGTGGGCTCTAAGGTGGGGAGTAAGGCAACAGTGATGCCCACAATGCACGGCGCTGGTGACAGAGAGCACCCTCCGCCCTCCTACCAAGATGCAGTGCGGGAAGTCAGTACAGAAGAAGAATTTACGGACATACAAGAGGAGGCAGAAGAAGACGTGAACGACGAAGACTTCGGTGCAGAGGATGGAGACAACAATGTGCAAGACGCGAGATCAGTTGACGTCAAAGAAGGAGGAAGAATTCATAGAAACGGTAATAAACGATTAAACAATATTGTTAAAGATAGAGTTGTCAGAAGAAGTATAAGTTTAGGAAGCATTACGAACGAAAACGTGGAGATGTGGGACGACAAACATTTGGCCAGACAACAGCGCAACAAACAAAGCGGTCAGCTGGACGGTGGCATGGGTGAGTCATTCAACAGCAACAACAGCACGGGCAACAACACTCCTAGGAACAGTGGCGGCAGCAACAAGCAGTCACGGTCACGCAGCGTCTCATTCGCTCCTCGTCCGTCCCACGGGTTGAGCAGATACGGCGGCGGCGGACGTAACGGAATAACTGGAGTCCGGAATCCTGGAGACGTAAACAGCGCCGCTTTCGGTGGCTACATGCAAGCCTCTGATAACGCTGCTCCTCGAAACGCGGCCTCTAACTACGGCAAGGGTGCTCCCTTCTCTTACGGCAGCGCTTACAACTCTGCCACCTCGCCGTATTCTTCGTACAACTCGGGTTCCAAGTCCCTGAACTCTACACCTGGGCCCTCACCTTACGGGGCGGGCTCGGGATTGTCGTATGGTGGCAATCTTGGATCTGCCGGCAGCGGTAGATTCTCCAGCAAGGATGACCTTGCCCTCGTGTCCCTGAACAGCAACGGTGAGAGGCTACTAACGCCCCCACACGGAGGCGGCAGTGGTTTTTATCCTCCCCGGAACCGATTTACTGTCAAATTACCTCCTCTCAGCAAACGTCTTTTCTGATCGAATTTCATGACTGATTCTTCCCAGTTCGGCTGTGTCGACAATTCATGGTATCTTTCAAAAAGGTTCTTACCGGATGAATTTATTATAGCTTCTTTCATGCTGAGATTATTGAGTGCAGAAGTAACAGTACTCTCACACAATAGCATGCATAGCTACCTTGCGATAATCAATTGAATTTTTATTAGTTATAGTTGCGAAAGACAATGAATAAACAATTGAAGTTTCACAAAATCTTAGAAAATAACAAAGGTTTTTTGCTTGTTATTCATAAGTATTGAAATTCCGAATTGCCTAATTTTCCAGCCGTGTTCTGCTACAAATGCCGTTTTATAAAACTCCATGTAAAGTTTTTAATTAGTGGATTACCATTAACTAATTTGTTTTTCCTACATTGCCAGTAGACATTTACTTTTGCAAAATTAAAATTAGCTAATATCTTTCATTATCGTGTATCGAATATAATTCAGCTAATTCAATATTTTATGAATTTTTAATAAGAAAAGCTAATAGGTGATGTAAATAGCATTTAATATTTCATGTCTTGCTATTGAGTACTTTCTTCTGTGATCGTGCATTCCTCATAAAGAAAACTATGAGGTGACATTCTAGTCTATTTTTTCCATTCATGTCTATAAAACGTATCGAGAGCTTATAGTACGATTTTTTTATTAAATGAAAGATACCAAGAGAAACTTCTGTCTCATTCTGTCGCTGGTATCGATTAAATATCAGCGTTTTACAAGCGCTGTAAAATCGCACATGAGGATTCACTGCATTCCATGCAACGTTCTTGCAATTTAGGCCGTTACATTTCTATCATTGAGTAGCAAGATTTTTAACCAAGTGCCCGAGTTGGCTCGCTTACTTCACTTCACTACTAGACCATGTAGCTGTGTCAAGTCCACCTTCTTCGTCGCAAGCTCTGCTGGTACCTGTTGATGTGCTGATGTTGGTTGCTCCATTTACTGCTCGCTGTCTTGTGCTAGTCTTTTAAAGTTCTTGTTGTTAACCCTCATAAGGTGACACTAGTGTCACATATCCTCGTCACGATTTTTGTTAGGTCGCTTTTTCACTAATTTAAATTAAAGGTTGTTGCTGAGAAAATATTCATCTACTTCCCATTTAAAAGTTAAGAAGGCCGCTGGAAAGTTTCCATATCAAGGAAAAATTGTTCCAAGGAAAGGCGGTTACTTTATTTACTCCCTAGTGTTTCCGCCTACAACGAAAATCGTTACATTTGTTTTAGAACTTGTTATTTTTTCAGTGGAAAACAGTTTCTCCATAATTTGAACTGTAGCAAAAGTAAATTAGCTAACGATTAAAAATTATCTCAAATATAAATCACTCTGCACTATTGATCAAAAAACGAAATCAAATTGGGTTACCAAATTTTTTGCATATTTATTTTCTAGAGCCAAAAGGGACGCTGATGCCAGGTGGGGCAGACGGTTGTGCCAGAATTTTGAGGAGAACAAAAAGATGTTCTGGAAAGAGGTGAAGAGGGT